>JAATLQ010031136.1:0-10358 GCA_013421005.1 Heliconius erato x Heliconius himera | reverse complement strand
CTTATTATTAATATTTTTTATAGAAATATAGTCACAAAATCCACAATATAATAATTGTTTTACAATCTACATACTATAGGCTTTTTAAAAATATATAACACTTTATACCTATTTGCACATTTTTTTAAGAAAATTAAGTTTAAAGTATCGATGCGAACAACCTGAAATAAACATTCTTACGTATTACAATTTCTCACAATAAAAAAAAATATATTCCAAATGTAAATCACGAAAATATTATTCATTACATCAAAGGTCCACTATTAAACTAATAAAAAAAAAAAAAAGTTCGTCAGGGACGACTTTAGTAAAAATGAATTTTGATCTGCCGTTGTTCTACCATTATCCATAGTGCGTCCGCGCCTTAACCTGCTTGATCTACATGATTATTCATTTAATAAAGAGAATGACTGACGACTATAATGACTTCTAATATTTTTTTTTATTACTTTAATCTGTAATATTCTAATAAGTTTTTTTTTACTACATTATCGTAATTTCTATAAACATTTTAATTGGTAGTATTTGTTAATTGAATTAAAAAATACGACCAATGTTGATACTTGATATTTATAATAATAGGTATACTTTGCGGATTGATACACAAAGATAATTATATATTTTTGTAACATTACATTCTTGTTACATATGTGATGTATATGTTATTTTCATTTCAAAACTCTATTAAATGTGCTGATGTCTGTGAATAATTGAGTTATTCCTTCAGAATGTTTTTGGGCATTTTATATAATCAATAGATTATTATCAATATAATAATTATCAATTTTTGGAAAATAATTTTGGAAATTTCATTTATACGTACCGTAAGTTTTAAGTTCTCTTCAAATTTATAATTTTAGATTAACGGGAAGTATCTTTTAGTTTTGATACAAAATGCTATAAAACGAAGCGTAAACTCTCGTATCATTTGATTACGATGATTTAGAAGATGGATTTTTTGTGATATAAGGGAGTAATAGATTGAACTTTGAGATATCTTACCTCCAAGCGATCTTGTGAAAAATGGTCTGGTTCTTAAGCGACAATTTTTAAGGGATTACTCCTAAAAATGAGAGTTCAAATCCTTTAAAATTTTATACGTTTTCTAAACAAGTAAAGACAATTTATTTCAAACGAACGAACGAACCGAAGGATCTATGTATTTATTTGATATTTCTTTATTGATCTCTGTGTTGAATTAATTACGACTTAAGGCTTAAGAAGGTAACCTTCACCAACCGATTTTGGTTACTTTATAGTTTATTCTATGGACAATTGTGCTTTAAAAAAATATAACTTTATGAACAGTCAGGACGTTTATAATGTCATTCTATTACCGAAAATTTTATCAGCACGATTCAGAAAATGACTTCTTAAGCACAGCGCCATCTATTGGACTTACAGTTGACCTGTAACAATTCGAAATAGTTAAAAAAATACTACTGTTTTTATGTTAAATTTATTATAAGTATAGATAACACTTGCAGTCATACTTTTCGGAAGCGCCAAGATAGTTTCAATAAAATATAATGGTATAATTTTATTACAAGCATATCGATATTTTTAATATAAAACCAAACTTATTCATACTCTCATATCCATCAACCCACTCCATGTAATAGAGCCTGTAAAAACACTATTTAATAAGTGTCAGCGCTTGAAATTGGCTCTCAAACACCGCATTCAAGTTTTAATTCGCCGACGAGATACATCAGCCCACAAATATCTCAGCCGTCGACGAGAATCGGCAGTTTTATCAAAAAAATCCAATTTCCCTTTTTCCACTAACCGCATACGGACAGACGGTAAGTTCATATACGTATACATATTGTATATTGCTAATGTATATTTATCTTTCTTTTACTTACTCATTCCTGTATTTTAAATAGAAAACTGAGATTTTAGTGACATGACATTCCGTTTTCCAAAATCTGTTCAAATTAGTGACCCTTTGAGTAGCAGAATTCAACGCCGCTTATTATTCTTCAAATTCTTTCTTCGAAGTCACGACCGTTGCGTTTACACTCCTACAGTCAAACGCTTAATGCCGCCGCGACACAATGCTCTCTATATGTACATTTTCTTTTCAAGTTATCCACTTTGCATTCATTTTCAAGACATTTTGTGGTTGAACTGAACACAACCCGCTGTTTTACCAGATAGGGACAATTAAAATTTAATCAAATACAATAATACCCCCGACTGGGATTCAATTTCACAACCATCGAACACTGCTTTACGAAGGTCTCTATTATCTTTAACTCGAGAAATCTTTAACTTCGAATATCTTTAACTCGAGAAATCAGTGGAAAGTGGGGAACGGAAGTATCTAGATAGGAACGGAGTGTTTTAATGCTAGGTTCCCAGGTTCCCTCTACCTATCATTCTATGTACTTGATTAATGATATACCTGATATTTTATTTTAACTCGAAATTTTATTAGTTACGTAATGTGAGGCAAGGGTGCCTTACCTACATTAAGGCGGTGTCAAAGTGTAACTTTATATACATACGGCCGCTATGAAATCCTATTTAAAGTATCAGACAGTGTCTTGTTTCTAATAATCCGTTGATTAAATTATAGAGCTCGTAAGGAAATATCAATACTAAGGAAAAAAAAGATAGAAATATTATAATTTAAAATTATATACATAGAAAAATATGGCTCAGCATCTGATTGTAAACTCGATGGTTATCTGATCTGATTGTAACTGGATGGTCGGTTCGATTTCCATTCGTAGAAACGAATGATTTCCATTTAACCAATTTAAATTTAATAAATATAACTATTTTTAACGAGAATTGCGAGTTGAATGATGGAATTCAACGCAAAACGCGTCTACCAAAGACAAATCGAAGTAATAAAAATAAATTAAATATTTAATTTATACTAAGGCCAGTCGTAGGGCACAAAGAGTAACTGTAAACGCGACAGGTTGTGGGTTCGATTCTCCCTCGAAATAAAATATTTAATATTTTCATTTCTTCGCTTCGGTGTCGCAATTCTGTCCTACTATGGGATGGTCTGTGAATGTTTTATTTAATACATCTAAATGTGAACTTATATTACTTCTCGTGTAATGCTGTCGGTACGCCGCAATGTGTTTAACTCTACGATTTATTACACCTACGTCGATGGATCGGCGGTCAGCGAAAGCGGGAACTTAGAATGCTTCACTTTTAAAAATATTGAAGAATTTCTGTAATTAATGTAGCTATAACATGGTTAATTCAATAAAATGATTAGGTTATATTGAATGGACCATGATTTTACAAGAATTGACATTATGATGGTACAAGATATGGTTCCGAGTTCGATTTATAGCCGAGGAATTAATTTTGTATTACACTTTGATTGAAGGAAGTGTAAAATTGTTCAAATATTGTTTTATCAACATCATTTAGGTGTCAGGTCTAGGTTCCTAGGCTCTCTCTACCTACCCTGATAAATACGAGAGCTTCACGCTGAAGGTAAAAAAACGAATTAATTAAATGGCTTATTACCACATAGGCCGGTTGTCAAAAAGCGGCATAAACCAATTAAGGTCAAGTTAATGGATGTTACACCGCCACTATATAGGAACACTCACACAAATGCAGAGCTAAGTTTAAGTAAGCCTCGTGGACTGTACTTGGTTTTGATTAAATTTAATTTATATGTAATAATATGTTGCTGACTTAACAGTGCTGATATATATAGGTAAAGAAATCGTCCTTTATAAAATGTTTTTTATGTTCTTTATCAGTCACAAGTTTATTCTGAGATTATGTTATTTTTCTTATATAGTTAGCTACTATTACTACTAGCATAAAGTAGGTATTGATTTTTTTGCTTTTGAACTCAATTATAAAATTAGAAAATACACAGAAATATAGCGGCCGACTCGCGGCTTCGCCCGCATACCTTCATAATTCTGAGAAAGTGTAAGCACTATGTAGTTGAGAGGATGTCATCGACGGCAAGGGCACTCCCTGCGCGAGTCGACCCTATGCACGCGGCCGTAGACAGACCGTTGCATTATTTTAATTTTACATTTTCTCGAAAAGGCCAAATTACATGCTATAAAAGTCGAAGCTTATCTTCACAAAATTTTCTTGATGGTCGAATAACTTTAGCTCCTAAGTTTCAATATCCACGTCAGATAAAAATCGGGGAAATATCAAATATAATGGAAACAATAACAATAATAACAAAATGCCTTATTCTGATTTATTTATAAGACATGGGTATATATTTTCGCCCAATAATATTCGTAAAGTGGTAGAACTCAACGCGCAAAAGAAATATAATAAATAAAAATAATGTGGTATTTTTTATATGAAAAATGAAAATTATTATAGTAATAACTATTCAGATATGACGTGCGTGTATACAACCAACGTTTCAGCGAAACACTGATGACAAAAATGATTAATTACTTTTACAGTTTTAACATTCATCCGTATTTTACTGTGAGGCTTAAAAACAAAACGAACGAAAAAACGGAATGTTGTACGACCTGGTTTATTTCGGTTTAAGTGTATTTTTTAAAATAATGTCCTTGCAATTTTTAGCGAAATGATTCCTTTTGAGTTTCAAATATGTTCTTTTGAACTTTGAATTCTAAAATGTATTTTTTTAATTTTAGAATTCATTCCAAATTATTATTTATCACGAGTCGAACTGCAATTTCATTTGTGTGAAATATAATATGTAAATTCCCGATCGTTTCCCGTTGCTGTAGGTATTTCGAAAATCTTAGAACTTCTTACACTCAACGAGGAGCGTACATGCTGAATTTCAACGATATTTCTGCGTAGTTCCAGCTGTGCGTTGTTTGTCAGTACGAAAGTAGCGAAATACAAATTATTATTGTTTTACATTGTATTATTGCTTCACACTGTATCTAGCCACATAGCAGGGTATGCAGAGGGAACCTAGAAACCTACTGTTAAGACACTTCGTTCCTATTAAGACACTTCCGTTCCCCATTCTCTGCCGAATTCTGAATGATTTAATCAAATGTATTATTTTATACTAGCGGCCTGCCTGCGACTTCACCCGCTTTAACTGCATGATTATTTACTTAATAAACAGAATTGATTGACAATTATAATGATTTTTCATATGATTTTTTATTACTTTAATCTGTAATATTCTAATACGATTTTTTTACGACATTATCGTAATTTCTATAAAAAAAATTGATTGTTTCTCTAACAATTCAATTTTTTATCAACAGTCATATAACCAAAACGTTTCGAATGTCATTCTTTGGCCTAATAAATAATCTTACCAGCGCGATTGCTATATAACATTCGCAGGCAAACTAATGCCTTGAGTTCATTCAAATGACGATTTTTTAATGAACCGATTGTGATGAAACAAACTTTAATTATTAAGTTGAGTTAAAACAAATCAATTAGTGAAACTTTTAAGTAAATCGGTTCAGTACTTTCAGAGAAAAATGTGACCATACATATCGACAGACAGACAGGCAAAAAAATTAAAAAAATATATTTTTGCTTTTTATTATTCTTTTTATGTGCCCCTCTATCCATTTTAGTCAAAATTACTAAACATAGACAAAATATTTTTACTGTGTTATTATATAATAGAGATATACAATAACCTTTTACTATAGTAATGGCTAAAAAGGTATTATTTTTGTAAGTTAACGCAAAAAAAAAACAGATCAGATACAGTCTATTAATATATTTTGAAACAGCAATTTATTAGCGACGCTCGACTCCGAACAACGAAAACAAATAGTTGCAAGATTCATCATTTTCAATTTATTGTCAATTATGTAGGGAGTTGAATGAATTCCGATATTGCTCTCTTGCATTTTTAAAATAATAACATTCGTAGGGAATTCTTGCAAAATATTCTTTATTTTATGAACGCGATGAATAAAAATCGCTTTTAAAGACGAAACTGCAATCTCGCATAGTTTTTAGTTTATCGAATTTTCTGAAAGTGATATGTTGTTTTGTTTTCTTCGTACAAAATAACAATGATCGATTTTTATTATTTATTAAATAGGTTGATAGGAGTGAACACTCCGTTCCCTAACCTCCGCCAAATTTTCGAGGATTCTTTATGAGTAGCGGAACTCGATGTTACGAAAGCGAGCGAATGAAAATATTAAATAATTCATTCCCCTGAAGGATAATCGAACCGACAACCGTAGCATTTACAGTCACGAGGAGTCAAGGCCAGCGCAACATTCCAACGAACTATCAAACATACGATCTTAAAATAAAATAAAAGCATTTTTAACAATTTTTTAAGTGTTATTCCACACTTAGGAAAAAAAATACTTATATAGAAAACGTTTACGTTATTTATTTATACGTTTTCTAAATAAGTAAAATAAAATACTCCACTACATACTAATTGACAATTTATTAGTATGAATTTGACATTTTACTGTTATTATCAATGATGCTGAACGTTCAACGCCAAATTACGTCGTAACAGATCGTTTATTTAATTTATGGTGTATCCAACATTGGATTGATATTTGATTTCTTTTTGTTTAAAATGAGTTTATATTATTATTTATTTTATAAAAAATGTAAAGTGCAATCCATTGACGTGAGCTTCATGTATATCGGTTAACCTGTTTGGTCTCTATAACGTCACATAGGATATACAAACTTACATAGAATGATAAACACATCACCCTCTTTTGTGTCACACATTTGGATAAAAACAACATACTTTGGCTTAGGTAAGTTATAAAAAACTCAAATCTGAAATACTGTCGTATATTATCTAACTTTGCCTGAGTTTAACATTATCAAGTAACAACACTATAGATTAACTGGCGTAAATCTCTTAATATTTCATCAATCCTATGTGAAACAGACCGATAGTTGATTACGGATAAAATGGCTTTATTGAACAATCCCGTTATTTCATTGTTGTGTGAAATCTATATTCTATTCAAATATCATATTTTTCATTACAATTTTGGATTGCAGTTAATCCGACAGGAAAATAAATAAAAAGATTGGTGAAAAGGGTAAAATGCACAATTCTATAATCGAGTGTGAGAGGTGTCAAGTTGAAATTTTAGTCTATATTGTCATCATACAAATCATAATTTACAAACAATATCAAACAACATAATATTGAAAACTACTTTTTATTTATTTGTTTTTATTTTATTTATTTTAAAGATTTGTCCAATTCAATATAACAGCTTTGTATAAAATAACTTTTTTAGAAAGTAGCAATTTTGTTGAGTAACATACTTTAAATTCATATAACTTTTTAATTGTATCAAAATAACCTTTAATTTCCTCCACAACACTCTTTATATTTTAGTGTGAGTCCCATAATAATCGGTTCAGCTGGTCCGGAGGTTAGCCCAAATAAACAGAGAGACAGACAGACAAAAATATTAAAATTGTGTTTATGAGAGAAGAAATTTAGCGTTAAAATACTGCTTTCCTCACTTCCCGCGCAATTTTCGAGGCATCACGTATTGAATGGCGGAAACCACGGACCACTTTTTACCTTATTAACAAAGCGAAGAAACGAAAATATTAATAAATTATAATTCATTTCTCCGAGTGGGGACAGAATCCACAATCTTAGCGTTTAAAGTCACACGCTTGTGCCAATGAGCCATAAAGGTCTCGTAATATAGAAACATAAAGACAAATACGTAACATATATACAAACATACAGACATACATACACACCGGCCGCCAGACTCAATCAAATTTAACAAATAGCACCCATACATTAGGAGGCATTCCTAAAGTGATACTGGTTGTTGCGGTCGATCTAATTGTGGTCGCATTCCCGCCGACCACTGTAACGGTGACCGGCTGTTAGGTCGCGTCCATGAAATACATTTTGGCTTTTAGAAACTATTGACAGACTTTGATTAATAAAAGTTGTGGGACTTGGAGTATAGTTGAGTAGCTACTTGAGGTGGTATGTAGCCCGTCGTGTCTCAGCGGCACAGCGTGTGACTGTAAACGTGACGATTGTGGGTTGGTTTCCTACTCGTTTAGGATATAGAGTACAGGGAGTATCAGCTTCACGCTGTATCCCGCACACAGCAGGGTAGGCAGAGGACACCTAGTGTTAAGACTCCGTTCCCCACTTTCTGCCGAATTCTGGAGGCATTGCGTGTTGAGGGGCAGAACTCAACGGCGCGCTTAGCCTCGACAGCAGAGGGGAGAAATGGAAATATAAATTTAAGTAAATATTTCATCTCCTCGAGTGGGGATCGAACCCACAACCAGTCGGTTTTGCAGTCACACCTCGTGCCGCTGCGCCACGACTGGCCTCACTCTTGGAGTACAGGGAGGGTATTTATTATTTCGGTTTTCTCATCATTATAACAAGACCAGCTACAATGTCAAAAATAGGGCATTACTCGGGGTATAGAGTGTGTAGGGGTAAATAATATTTGTAAGCACGCTATATGAGCGCCCTAAATTTATTCCCTACAAATGCAATTGTGAAATTATTCTCCGCTATTGTTTTGTAGCGTATAAATAACCAAATTAAATATATAATAAATGAGTTGAATATAAGGTGTCATCTCACTACCATCGTCCCGATACCATAGCCACAAGGTATAGTTTTATTATTAGTATTATAATATAATGATTGTGAGTTTGACTTTTGTTCTTCATCTTTGAATTCTAGATCTTTACGGTGTTCTGTTTTTGTTCTGTTTAGTTTCTAAATTAAACGATAGACCCATGAGAAGAATTAAAAATTAATCTCTTATCACTTTGTTGAAGAACTTTCAACATATCCTACTTAATATTTTTTTCATTTTAAAGTAATTGAAATATTTTAATTTCAGGTTTAGATTTAAAACTATTGTTGTATAAATATTCTACGTTTTATCATTTATTTGATGATATTTCTTCGACATTATCCGACCAATTTCTGTTACATTCGTTAAAAGAAAAAATGCCGTATCAATTACGAGCACAGTTTTACTTTATTTTTGCGACAAAGTTAAAATTATGAATATTTCATAATGAATGGGAAACTAGTAAAGGATGTTTCAAACTAAACTTAGTTGAACAAACAAAAGATAGCAAAATTCGCCTTCCGTTTCGTTTTTGTTTCATCATCATCAGAAACTTATTGTTTACTTAATTTCCTTCAATATACATTTCATTAATAATAATTTTGTGCTAATTGGGCCAAGTGTGATTGTATAATAATATAACACAGATATAGATATAAATGTAAAACAGAATGAGAGAGGTACTGTGGAATATAAGCTTATAAATAAATCTGAGAGCATCCTGGCATACGTGATGGTTGAGGGTTTGATAACACTCAGGTGAATGAATTATCCTTACCAACGGATTCACACGTTTTTAAGTTGTAGATTCGGACATGGCGAAGGCCTTTGATCGTGAGTGTGACATGGGGCGCTCCTTGCAAATCTTGCGTTGTCTTTTCGATATAAAATAAAAGACATGTGTCTAGGTAGGTAAGTAGTAGGCGCGAACGGCAAACTTTTTCCCCACGTAAATGCCAATCTCGAGAATTCATCTATCGATAATTTAGGGATAAAAAATAGCAATAATAAATCGTGTACATAAGTATATGCGCTTTGAGAAAATACGGTTATTTGGAAATCCCGGACAGACCTTTCAATTTTATTTATCTGTAGGTATAGATACTTACAAAAAAAATATAATGAAAAAAAAATTCTTTCTGTCTTTAATATGATTGGTTCTATAAACATGAAGTAAACTTACATTCTCTACTCTAAATCCTGAAATCTCGGTGTTTTTTATCATCATAAAATATTTTTTTTTCTATTATTATACAAATAATAATTTTACAGACAATATTAAACAACAAAACATCGAAAACTAAAGATTTAGCCAATTTAATAAAACAGTTGTAAAATAACTGTCTTAAATTGATTTCATTTTTTTATTTATGAACAAAATCTAAGTCTTAAATCTTAAATCCAATAGTGAAAACGGCATTTACATTGGTTAAGCCAATTTTGGGATTAGCGTGAACAAACGCACAGACTAACAGACAAAAGTTTTAAACATCATTGTTTCGGGTTATTCTACATTGATAAATGTACTCAGTAATATTTTTTCTCATTTATCTTCCATTTACAAATACCGATCAGTTACGATTTCACTATTAGTCTAGATTTTAATCTAGAAACAAAGAATAAGGGAAAATAATTTTCTTTTCTGTATCATTATCTTTTCTTTACTTTTGTGTATCTCTCATAGATAGATAGGTAGAAAGTTTTAGTGTTCGAAAACTCAGTTCTCCTTCTTAATAAATTAAAAAATGGAAATGAAAATAGTAATTCTTCCGAATAAATATCACACTGCTTTACAGACTGACATGC
>JAATLQ010031135.1:0-10353 GCA_013421005.1 Heliconius erato x Heliconius himera | reverse complement strand
TTTCACCAATTGCTTTGTTTTAACTCAACTTGAGTACTAAAGTTTAGTTCATCAAAATCGGTTCATTAAAAAAAAAGTTATCGTCATTTGAATGAACTCAAGGCATTACTTTGCCTGCGAATATTATATAGCAATCGCGCTGGTATGACCCTGGCTAAAGAATGACATTCGAAACGTCTGGTTTATATGATTGTTGATAAAAATATATATTTTTGAAGCACTATTATATAATATTTTATGTGTCTCTTTGAAAGATAAAATCAGAAATGAGGTTATCCGGAAAAGAACCGGAGTTACCGACATCGCTCGCAGAATTAGCACGTTGAAATGGCAATGGGCTGGACACATCTGTCGAAGGACCGATGGCCGTTGGAACAGACGAGTCCTTGAGTGGAGACCGCGTATCGGAAAGCGTAGCGTAGGGCGCCCTCCAGCACGATGGACCGACGACCTGAAGAAGGTTGCTGGCTTCGACTGGATGCGGAAGGCGGAGGATCGGGAGCTCTGGCGCACCCTGGGGGAGGCCTACGTCCAGCAGTGGACCGAAATAGGCTGATTTGAATTATATAATATTTTATACAATAAAGTAAGCAAAGTTGAATTGTTAGTGGAGTTTACTTTCATAAATCATAACAGTTAAGTTTAAGTCGTAATTAATTCAACCGGCCGGTCGTGGCGCAGCGGCACGAGGTGTGACTGCAAAACCGACTGGTTGTGGGTTCGATCCCCACTCGAGGAGATGAAATATTTACTTAAATTTATATTTCCATTTCTTCGCTCTGGTGTCGAGGTCAAGCGCGGCGTTGAGTTCTGCCACTTAACACGCAATGCGTCCAGAATTCGGCAGAAAGTGGGGAACGGAGTGTCTTAACACTAGGTTCCCTCTGCCTACCCTGCTATGTGCGGGATACAGCGTGAAACTAATTTTAATTTATTTTAATTCAACACAGAGATAAAGAACGATCTTGAAAGAAATATCAAGTAAATACAAAGATATTTTGGTTGGTTCGTTCATATAATACATGTAACTAATTTAAAAACTGTACAGGAGTTAATATGCAATTAATACAGTTATTTTACAAAGAATATTATGAATCCTACAACCTAAATTAAATTATTTTTTATTAAATTATTTATTAGTTTTAGAATTATGATGAGACGTATATTATATAGGTAAAAAGAACATAAAGTTACAAAAATATATACGTGTAATAAATAATTAGCTTTATGTATATTTTATAAATATCAAATATCAACAATGGTCGTATTTTTTTATTTAAAACAAAAATTCTTTGACGATAATGTCGTAAAAAAAATCATATAAGAAGTCATTATAGTTGTCAATCGATTGTGCTTATTAAATCAGTAATCATGTATTTTAAGCGGGCGAAGCCGTGGGCGAGCCGCTAGTCTTTAATATTTGAAGCCGTCAGGACACAAAGGTAAGACTGTAAACGCAATGGCTGTGGGTTCAATTCCCACGAAGGGGGTTCATTCCCCCATTTCCTCGCTCTGGTAACAAGTCAAAGCGCGGCGTTAAGTCACGCCACTCAACACGCTATGCCTTCAGAATTCAGTGGAAAATGGAGAACGGAAGTGTCTTAATGGGAACGGAGTGTCATAGCACTTCTCTCTGCCTACACATAGTAGATGTGTGGGATTCAGCTAGACAATAGCAACAGCCACTCTTAAATCATTTAGTCTACATACGTGAAATTAAGGACATTAACTTTTAATTTATATAAGAATTCAAGAATGTAACTCATAGGTTTATGTACATACTTATTGAGAAAACCCTTCTACGTTTTCTAAATAAATATTTTTCTTTCCTAAGTGTGGAATAACACTTTAAAAACGTTAAAAATGGTTTATGCACACATTAACGTTTAAACCAGCATTGTTCTGACTCACTAGCTCATTCGTAAAAAACTCATTTCTAGGTTACCTATAAACTTTATATTTGGTAACAGATTGTATTACCGATATAGGAAAAAATCTGAAATACCGATATAAAGGAAAACTGATAACCATTGATAATTACTATAAAGAAAGTAATAAAACTTATGTATGAAAGCTAGATCAAAGAACGTAGGAAAAAAAGGAATTTTAAAAATAACAAAATATTAATGATTCATAGAAATAAAACTTTCTTAACAAAAAGCAATTATACCCCATAAAATAACCCTCCTTTAGCAGTCGGGAAAAAATAAATGTGAATAAATTGAAAACATTATTTTTTTACTCGAGTGAACACAGAACTCGGTACTCATATATATATAGATATCACATAACATTATTAATAACATTTTACTGTGCTCTCATTTCATATTTGTTTTTAGTAGCGACCCGGTAGCGGCTTCGCCCGCTTGTACATTACAATTATTTATATTCTCCTCTGAATTACTATTGTGATCTAATAAAACTATAATTTTAAAGTCCATACATAAATTACAATTGGAAATATAAAATATTTCATTTTCTCACTCTGGTATAAAAGCAAAGCGCGGCGTTGAGTTCCGCCACTACGCCAAAACGTAATGCCTCAATAATTCGGCAGATAGTGACGAACTTTATGGGGAACGGAGTGTCTTTACACTAAGTTACCATGTTCCCTCTGCCTACCTTGCTATGTACGATATTCTCATTATTACTTTATTTAAATAATTTTAAATAAAGTAATAATGAGAGAGAAAATATGGAATATTATTATAGAAAATGCTAATGTATTTTCTATAATAACATTCCATATTTTCAGTGCTCTGGATCAAGATTCACTTTGTAAGTAAGGTTGATATTCTCTTTAATAGACGATTGAACTTACTTAAAACTTGTTAGACTGTAGCTTCATCGCTGGAATGTAAACATCGAGTATATTGTTCTAAACTCTACTGGCCACTTTATATCATATAATATATTCAGAAAGCAATATAGGGCTTTTACAAATTTATGAAACTTTTAAACTTTTTAGAGTTTTATACCTGAAACAATAAAATTGAAACCCTCATACGATCACTTTATTGTCTATCTGTCAAGATCATTTATCTCAAGATTACGTTGATGTATTAAGCTGAAATCAATATCAAATAATATTCAAGTCTATGATCCGTTTGAACACAGATCGAAAAATGAAAAATCAAGCCTCTAAGTCAACTCAATTAAAAGATACCTAGATAAAAAGTATTTATGCATCGTTTTTAGTGTATGAACCTATGATACTTTCCGTGAACAAACAGTTATGAAATATGACACGAAGTCTGAACTTACAGTACAAATAAAAGAAAAAATTGGAAAAGTAAAAATATATACGTAAGTATTTAAAACAGAATTACAAAATCATATTTGTAGTTGATTTCATATTTCGCAACTTATGTTGTTGTGTTGTAAGACCAACCACGACGTCATTGAGCGGAGCGCAGCACCTCGAAAGGAAATTAGACACGAAAGAGGAACACCTAAATACCTGAAATAAGCTAAAGAACAAAGCACAATTTGATTTTAGAAAAGCATTCGATGTGGTGAGACATACCAAATTAAAAAAAAAAATATCACATGAGTATACATAAAAGTTTGTTAAGATGGATTAAATCATACTTAAATAACCGTTCGCAATTTTTTATTTTTTTTGTAGGCTCACGTATCTTTATCTTCGTATATACCGCGCACAGGAGGGCCTATGCCCTTGCTCCACGACTGGCCTCCTAAACTAATGTAATACGATATAACAACTTTTGCACGTTCGTAGGTTAAAAACACTGTTACAATAATAAATTACACAAATAATGGTAAACTAGCATTATCAAAATAAAATACAACAAAATTTCCATCTGTTAATTAACAAAGAATTTATTCCTAGATAAAAGAATCCAGCTCAAAGGAAGTCCCAACGGAACCAACAATCGCTGTAAGTCAAGAGACAACCTTATCGTGGAGTCGCTAGCAAATATTCAATTTCCGATGCATCGGCTCCCACGGGATGAAACTAGATTTTACGGCTATCTTTGAAGCGGTGGACGCGACGGTTTTAAAATGTATTCGATAAACTTGATCAATTTTACCAATTTGTGGTAGGAAATGGTGAAATGATATATTTTCTTTCTATTTACACGTACTCTTTTCCGTCCTCTATTAAATCAAGGAGGAACTAACAAGTGACTATAGCCGTCTTCTGGCCTTTACGACGTTAAAATGCCGATATTTTATTTTTTAGGTTCACGCTGTATCCCGTATATAGTATAGTCGTAGGGTAGGCAGGTGAAACTAATGTTAAGAGGCTCTATTCCCCAGTTTTCGTTGCTTTTTTTTATTATCAGGAGGGTGAAATTAAATTAATTATTACTCCTAACTAGCAATCGAATCTTAAATCGCCGCGTTTACAGTTAGAAGCTGTGTCTCTGCGCCACATTGACTCATTCTGTTTTTTAAATAAACTTTTTCTATGAAATTGACTTTGACTTTCGAATGAAATATTTAATATTTTCGTTTCTTCGCTCTGGGGTTGACGCAAAGCGCGGCGTTGAGTTCTACCACTCACAACACGCAATGCCTCCAGAATTCGGCGGAAAGTAGGGAGTGAGTGTAGTTAACACTAGGCTCCCTCTGTCTACCCTGCTTCATGCAGGATACACCATGCAACTGACATTATACTACAAGAGTATGGATATATGACTATTAGATATTTTTGCAAAGCATAACAAAAGTACTGAGAATAATATAATCTAATCCTGTATTAATTATACGTTCTAGGAAAACTAAAAGCTAGCGGAACGTTCGTACGTTCTAGGAAAACTTTAAAAGCAAGCGGAAAATGTTCTTAACACGTTCCGTGCGTTGCGGGGTCAATTGACCCCGTGTGGAAATTTCCACTAGTGTTGAGCATGTAAGAGGTAAACTTTCAGGAATGCTCAAAACTGTTTCAGCTTTAGATTTTTTTCAAAAGGTTGAAACTAATATAGCTATATGTTATAAACTTTAATAATCTCTTAAAATTCGATAAAAAATAGAGCGGGCCGGGCCACACCGAGGATTAAAATTAGACCTCTAGTGCAGCACGGGGCCAAAAGACCCCTTTTCTCGAAAAATTACGAGTCACTCCCCCTTCCCCTCTACTTTTAAGACGGCCCTTTATTGTGCTACATTTTTTTTAAAGCAATGTTTTAGGTAAATTAAATGTAAAAATATCAAAATAAAAATAAAAGTTATTGTAAGTTTTACTAAAAGTTGTTGTGAGTTTTATTTTCGTATAATATGTAAAAGGATTTTTTTTGTACCGAACCTCACAAAAAAACTTAACTGATTTCCTGTCCTGTCTAAAATCTCATAAAATTTAATTTCAAGAAGGGAAAAGTTATTTGAAAACTAATTTACTTAAGAGTACAATTTCCATTAGGTTAATAGATGCTGTGGTACAATGACCTAACCTGTGGGAAAACAATTGATTTTTCCTAAATTAATAAATTTTCAGCAAGCTGAATACGTTTAAAGTAAAGAAAGACCACGGGGCCGATTGACCCCGTGACGCACGTGTGGATAGTTACTGCACGGGCTTAATCGACCCCGTGTCGCACTTGTGGATGATTACGAATTTTTCTATTAGCACTGAACGTGTTAACTTAATGATATTATATATATATTTCGAGGCCAGTCGTGGCGCAACGGCACAAAGTGTGACTGTAAAACCGACTGGTTGTGGGTTCGATCCTTCGAGGAAATGAAATATTTACTTAAATTTATATTTCCATTTCTTCGCTCTGGTTGTGGGTTCGATCCCTTGAGGAAATGAAATATTTACTTAAATTTATATTTCCATTTAATCGACAAAATTGCTATAAACAGTTGTTTAGTTAATAGTTGTTTTGTAGTAGCAATTTTGTCGAACAACATTCTTTAAAATTGTATATTTTTTTATGTATAAGATGATTAAAATGCAACAAACCCTACATGTTTGGCAAAATAAAATAGTAAAAACTACAATTAAATTGGTTTGACCGTTTCCGTTTCCTTTCGTTAACAAACGCACAGACAGACAAACAAAAAAATTAAAAATATTTGTTGTTTGGTCTATTACGTTTTTAAATTCTACCAATAAAAAATGTCTTATATATCTTCCACAGCACAGAATCCGATCAAATAGGATTTTATGTAAATGATTGCACTAAACAATCAGAATATGAGTATAGCCAAAAGTCTGAGCTAGTACTTCCTAAGAAAAAAGAAGCAGCTTTACGCTGTATCCCGCACACAGCAAGGTAAGGCAGAGGGAACCTAGTGTTATTCGCCGAATTCTAGTTTGAATGAATGTTGAGTGGCGAAAGAAATGAAAACATTAAATATTTTTCATTTCCCCGAGTGGGGATCGAACCCACAACCAGCCGCGTCTACAGTCTCATGCTTGTGCCCATGCGCCACGACTGGCATCCTATGAAGAAAATACAAGGAAAATCACAAATATTTTGATTGTGTTTAAAGGCATCACGCTTACTGAAAGTGACTTGTGAACATGAATGCTCATAGAAATGATATTTATGGGTGACAGAGACGAAATGTGATAATAACTTGTCTCGACAAAATGGCGTACGTCGTCCATTTTAGTTCTACTATTTTGTACTTGATTCTGTTCATATTTTAGTGTCAGGAAAATTGTACATTGTCTTCTATTATGAAAGACAATATTTATTAAACAAAAGGTTTTCTTTATTAAGTTTTATTTTTAACTTTTATTTTAGGGTTCCGTATCTTAAAAGTATAAACGGAACCCAAGGCAATTTATGCAGAGATCACGTGGAGGTATCAAGCTGAATTGTTGTGATATTGGGTGGCCTCCACCGTCACCAGACTTGACACCCTGCGACTACTTCCTGTGGGGATATCTCAAGGCCAAGGTCTTTCAACATCGTCCTCGAAATATGGAAGCTCTTAAAGAGGCGACAAGAAACGAGGTTGCTGCACTTCCACCCGAGATGATTCGCTGAGTAATGGAAAATTTCCGAGAGAGGCTTACAGAGTGTATTAACAATGGAGGCAGACTTTTGAGTAATGTATTCAAAACTCGGTAATATAATATATTATTGTAAATGGCATTCTTTGCACTATATTTCAATAAAAAATATTTGAATTTATGTCAGAAGGTAAGATCTATGAGCCGCACCTGTATATTATTATTAAAAAAGTCCCAAAATACTCGTCAAAATTCCAAAAACTATAGATTTATATGGGAATAACAATTCACGATAGAACAAAATATCTTTAAAGAAATTGAAATGTATAAAAAACACATTTATCTTAACACTGTTTCAGTATAGACGGAGTTAATGAACCGTCGTTCACAGCAAGAGCGATGTGTTTTGTCTAAAGCAATTGTAAATAGAAACCAATGAAAATTAAAAGGAGAGATTTATATTAAATTAAAAATAAAACAAAATAAATCAGCTTCACGCTGTATCAAGTAAATATTTCATCTCCTCGAGTGGGGATCGAACCCATAACCAGTCGGATTTACAGTCACACTTCGTGCCGCTGCGCCACGACGACCTATATTCTTATTAGAATATATTATATTGTTATCGAATATAGTTTACGTAATTACGAATAATACATAACGTAAATATGAAAAGGTATAATCGCTAACTTGCAGAGATTCATTAGAGTATAATACGATCTTATAAGGTTATCTCATAAATAATTAATTATAAACTTCCATAATTGCTGTTACAGATAATGCTTTCTAGTGAGTTAAGCTTTCGTATATTTAATGTTTAATAACAACATTTCCTACTTCTTTGAATTCGTTAACTCATATTTTAAGGGTTCCGTACTTCAAAAGGTAAATCGGAACCTTTATAGAACATTTTGTTATCCGTCTATCAAGACCATTTTTCTCAAGCTAAAATTAATATCAAATATTTAGATCTATAATCTCTTAAAGCACAAAAATATCAAGCTTCTAAGTCAACGAAATGAAAAGACACGAGTATTTATGCCTCAATTTTTTAAATTAACCATTTATTATACTTCCTATGCACCTATAGTTATGAAATTTGCCAAATGAAAATTTATAAAGGAAAAAATCCTAAAAAAAAATTATTTAACATATTTCACTAAAAAAATCCATTACAAATTTATATTTGTAGTTCATTTCATAAGAAGTGAGTACATATACTTGTAAACTGAAGTGTTTATCAAATTTTATAAGTTATACTTCCCGTTGACCTACAATCTTAAAACTGATACGGAACTCTCGATGTGTGAATCCAACTTGCACTTGACCGGGTTCTCATTAGTATCCGACCAATAGTTCCAATGAGAGCTAACTGTTTTAAACTATTTTTTTTTTTAAATAAATGTAGCTGAAAACCACTTGGAGAAATATAAGAGGCCCTCAATGGGGGCCTTGAGGAAATGAATTATAATATTATTTTCACTCGCTCGCTTCGCTCTGGCTCCATGGCAAAAGCCCGGCGTTGAGTTCCGCTACTCAACTCGCAATGCCTCGAAATATTCGGCGAAAAGTGGGGACGGAGTGTCTTAACACTAAGTTCCCTGCCTACCCTGCAGGGTGCGGGATACAGCATGAAGCTGATTTGATTTTTTTTGTTTTTTACCTCATTTTTGAATTTGTAAGATACTAAAGTAAACTTCTCACGTCACTTTTCTTTTACGATATCTATATATATAAAAGGACTTGTGCTGACTGACTGAGGTAAGACGCACGCAGAGCCGTAACCGCTGATGGTAGAAACGTGAAATTTGGGCAGATGTTTATTTTCATATTCTGGACATCCACTAAGAAGGGAATTTGAAAAATTTTAACCATAAAGGGATGAAATAGGGGTTGAAAGTTTGTATGGAAAAAAAAAAATAATCTGTACCAATTTTTATAAAATTTGAAATTCAGACTCTTAAAAATATTTCATTGAACACGTGTTTCATGGTTTTTAAGAATTCACCCCCTAAGGGTTGAAATAAGGGGTTGAAAGTTTATATGGAAAAATCTTTAAATTGCCACCGATTTTTATAAAAAATTAAATTCAGACTGTTTAAAATGTTTTCTTGAACACGTGTTTCGTAGTTTTTTTAGAATTCACTCCTAATAAGCGGGCGAAGCCGCGCGCGCCCTCTAGTATACTATAAATTACATAAAGTTGAAAAGTAATAAGACCTAGTAACTCTGGATATTCTATGAAATATGCTTCTGCATAATGATTCAGAAATGCAATACGTTAGCTTATAAAGTAGATCGGAGATGCGATTGCGATGTGATGCGTAGGGGTGTGACTGTAACGCGACGGTTTTGGGTTTGATCCCGACTCGAGGAAATGATTTTTTTTTATCAGCTTCACGCTGTATCCCGCACACAGCAGAGTAGACAGAGGGAACCTAGTGTTACATAAACTCCGTTCCTCACTTTCTGCCGAATTCTGGAGGCATTGCGTGTTGAATGGCAGAACTCAACGCCACGCTCAACCTCGACACCAGAGCGAAGAAATGGAAATATAAATTTAAGTAAATATTTCATCTCCTCGAGTGGGGATCGAACCCACAACCAGTCGGTTTTACAGTCACGCCTCGTGCCGCTGCGCCACGACTGGCCTCAAATGAAATGAATTATTATTTATTAATATTTATTTTTTTCGCCCTGACTCCAAAGACTAAGCCCGTCGTTGAGTTCCGCCATTTAACGCGCAATATGTCTTTAAATGGAAAAAAGTGCAATGTTTTTTTACATCACATTCATTATGGATGTTTTTATCTTCGCTATGTATCCCGCAGGCATATGGAATCTAGTTTTAAGACACTCTGTTGCCTATTAAGACACTTCCGTTCCCCGCTTTCGTCGAATTCTTGCGGCAATGTGTGTTGAGTAACGGAATTTAACGCCACGCTTTGCTTCGCCACCAGAACGAAAAAATTAAAATATTAAATATTCCATTCCCCCAAGTTTGGACCCACTACTATCACGTATGCAGTCGCACGCTTGGGCCCCTGCGCCACGGTCGCCTGGATTATTGACTGTATTTAAATCATTTTTAATTCCTCTCTTTTGTAAAACAAAGGGCGGTGTTGAGTTCTACTATTTAACTTACAATCACCGAATTCAGGTTAAAAGTGGACAACGGATTATTAACATTCGGTTCTTTATATAATTGGGGGTCCAAGATGGAAGGCTTGCTCGCAGCGACCCCTGCCAGCCCTTACGAGGGCTGCAACGTTCCATCCGCCACGTGCACCTCGAGAGAGCGCACTGATAGGGCGTCCCCCCAAGGCGACGCGCACCAGTGCGTCCCCGCTGGTGTGTCAAGTGGCGACGAATGCGGCGTTGGGGACCGCCACCCAACACGCCATGTCCGGAACGGCGGG
>JAATLQ010031134.1:0-10353 GCA_013421005.1 Heliconius erato x Heliconius himera | reverse complement strand
AAAGTTAAGAATAAAAAATAGTTACTTTATGCCTTCTCTAATTTATGCAACAGCTCCACAAAAGGCACAAAATGAACAATTATAAATGTTTTTTAAATGACTTTTTCGGCCACAATATAAAGATACACTGTTTATCGACACAATTGTAGACATGAACTGCATAAATATAAAATTATAAAAATAACGAGGGCACTTTTATAAATGTCCCCATTTGGGCACGGCGGGTCTATATGGGTTAATCTTGGTGATAAAATTATTTTTTTGAAAATTATAAATTAAGCACCAAAGATCCACGAAAAGAGAGAAAATAAAAATAATTAATTCCCCCCATGTGGGATTTTAAACTCAGACGATGTCCTTAATTGAGTTACATGAAGTTTAATTTTTATATATATATTTTACATATTTTACAATTTACAGCTTCTGTAAAAGATAAAACATGTAAATACGCCTCCTAGAAGAGTTTCCAGCCAGGCGATATTAACCCGTCGTCTAAGCTGTATTAAACCGTTAAATTTAAAAGTAAGCATTTTTCATATACATATATATACGTAGCACAGGACAGCTGAAATTATTGGACATAGAAATCTGTATTTCATATAGGTTTCTTGAGAAAAAAATATAGATAAACATTAAAAGAACATGTCCCCAAATATCAACAAGAATTGTACGTTTTATACTTTACGGAAACAAAGTTGGCCTACAACTCGTTTCATTGTAAAATTCAGTAGGTATAGTTTAGATTTTGCTAGTGTAGCTTTCGAGGCAGTTTTAAAATTTTGTTTAAAATAAAAATGGTTTCCCCTTACTGTTGCATTGTAAATATTTTCAGAGGGATTTTTTTTTGATAAAAATATTGAAGCTATAATAAAAGGTAGAGTATTTTACTTTTATTAATATAAAATGAAAGCTCAACAAAGTAAAAATAATAGCGTATCGTTTTCTTGTTACGTAGAACTCTAGATATAATAAATGTAACGTTTAAAATATAAAAATAATAAAATTGCGTTAAAACACCGATCTCAATAATCAAAAAGCAGAATATTAATACAATACTTTTAACCCTAGAAAGATAATCTGCGTCAAATTTACATATCCGGTTTATATATATCTCTCTCCTAGTAAATATCGCGAATCCATCGTTGTGCGAATAGGACATCTAATTGGTCGCTAGAAGCTTTTGTGAGGCGTATGTATAATCAAGACCAGTATCACCGATTTTGAAATATAACGCATATGTAAGTCAAACTGACGTATGATAATTTATGGTGTATTTTTGTTGGATTTCGTATTTTTATATTTGATATCTTATTTTGTATATTTTTAATTTAATATAAATTAATACTTCAAAATATGGACTACACTACATTTATGTATGTATATATGTACTACAATATATGTGCGTAGTTTTGTTTTGGGTTCAATGTTTTTTATCAGCTTCACGCTGTATCCCGCACACAGCAGTGTGGGCAGAGAGAACCTAGTGTTCACACTTCGCTCCCCACTTTCTGCCGAATTCTGGAGGCATTGCGTGTTGAGTGGCAGAACTAGACGCCGCGCTTAACCTCTACACCAGAGCGAAGAAATAGAAATATAAATTTAAGTAAATATTTCATCTCCTCGACTGGCCTCATATTTTGTTAAGCACACCATTATTAAGATTGATGAAGATTTAATTTTTTTTAAATGTATCCTGTGTGTACTGTAGGAAAAAGACAATTAACCGTTATTGAAAAATTTTAATTACCTGCGTAGACGTTTATATTATTTACTGCTAGAATATTTGAAGCAATGTAAAAAAAAGCCAAAAAAATCCAAAAATATATATGAAAATGCACAGACAGCATAAAAGTGTCATAAGCACTTATGCCCAAGCGTTTAAAGCTCCTACTTTGAATAAATATATGTGCGATGAGATTTCTAATATGCTGCCAAAAGACTTGCTAGCTTGAAAGCCAGTAGCGAAAAAATACATTAAAATAAATAAATCAGCTTCACGTTGTATCCCGCACATAGCAGGGTAGGCAGAGAGAACCTAGTGTTAAGACACTCTGTTCCCCACTTTCTGCCGAATTCTGGAGGCATTGCAAAAATACATTCATTGTATTAAGTGCCTCTATAAAATAGGGCAAAAGTCGAATATAAAATGCAAACAAGTCATTTGCGGATAACATAAAATTGATATTTGCCAAAGCTGTATCTGATTTTTATATTTCTGATATGTATCTGGTTGACTTTTATGTTTCTCATGTAAGTTACTGATTTTTATGTTTTGTATAATAAAAAGAATATTCTAATCGAGTTCTAATTCGAGTGGGAATCGAACCCACAACCGTGGCGTTACATCACACCCTTGCGCCTCTGCGCCAAGACTGGCCCATACGCTATTTACTCATAGATTTAAAATTGGTGTCAAACTCTACACAAGATAAAAGTTCATATTATAAATTACTTGAATTAACACTGGAAAATTATAATTCAAATTTCAATGGCCATCTTAAGTCGAAGACTTGCTTGTTAGTGCAGGCTGCTTATCACTCTCAAAGTTTCACTCTGGTCCACACGCTCGGTCCGTTTCAATGGACAGGCAGCTTAAGTCCCACTTGTAAGATATACAGATAATAAATTAAGAATACATTAAAAGAAAACCTGACATAATAAAATGATAAAAAATCGTCCAAGTAGACAAAAATATAATAGGTCAACCTATTTTAAATTTTAAGGGGACCAAATGACTAGGCCTAGGAATTGAACACAAAAAGAATTATATAAATCAGTTCAGAAATCTCGGCGTAATCAGTGTACATATGTAAAAAAATTACCAACCTCCTCATTTTTAAGTTCTAAAACATGAATAACTATGAATAATTTCATTACCTTTAAATTTTTTGTCTACCAAAGAGCGGGTAAATAAATAATAATTTAAATTATCAATTTCCAGAATGTGGCTCGAACCCACAACTGTTATTTGCAGCTACACGCTAAACCTCTGAGTCACGACGACCTCAAGAAGATAACTTAAGAATATTCCATATACGTAACTCTGATAACTTATTACGCAAAACCATTAGAACTAATGATATCAGATGTGTACATTCAAATTGTAAACGACTCTCATTAATAAAAGCTACGTGGGCGCGATATAGTTTAATTATATAAAATATATTACTATGTATGAGGCCAGTAGAGGTGTAGGGGCACAGAATATGACTGTAAAAGTGACTGGTTGTGGGTTTGTTCCCATTGAGGAAATGAAATATTTATTTAAATGTATATTTGAACGTTTGAACATGAAGCTGGTTATATTTCCTTTTTTTTCGCTCTAGTGTTGAGGCAAAGCGCGGCGTTGAGTTCCACCACTCAACACAAAATGCCTCCAAAATTTGCCGGAGAGTAGAGAATGGAGTGTCTTAACACTAGATTTCCACTGCCTACCATGCTGTGTGCGGGATACAGCGTAAAGGTCATTAAAGTCAGATAAATAATATTACATATACTCGTATACTTATATGTATTTACGTTTCATTTTAATTTGTTTCGGTAATTATGAATAAGCGGAGAAATATAATTACAAGAGTTGTGGGTTCGTTCTTAATAAAGGAAAATAATTTATTAATATGCAATGCTTTCAAAATTGGGAAGTAAGTACATGGATAACGGAGTGTCCTAACAATAGGTTCCCTCTGTGTACCTTACTATGTGCTGTATATGCACATATGTAGTTATATACAATAACTATAAAGCATACAGCGTGCTAAGCGCTAGCTTAAGCGGATTTTGATATTTTTTTTATATTACATTATTGATTTTATTGTAATTACCAATTTCTTTAATATGAAGTCAAACAGTAGATGTGAGCGTTCACGTGTATTCTAAAAGGACTTCTCAAATTCAATTAAGTCGTACTTCACAGTCACTTCTTTGGCTCAGTGTCGCTCTTATTTTACCAACTTGTAGTAATCGACATACGACCCGTAGCCAGACACTCCGACTACACTTTAAGTTAATGATTCTACTGGAATTAGAAAATTGAAATTTAACATGTTGAGGCCTGTCGCAGGGGCACAAAGTGTGACTGTAAAACCGACTGGTTGTAGGTTCGATTCCCACTCGAGGAGCGCGGCGTTGAGTTGTGCCACTCAACACGCAATGCCTCCAGAATTCGGCAGAACGTGGGGAACGGAGTGTCTCAACACTAGATTCCCTCTGCCTACCCTGCTGTGTGCGGGATACAGCGTGAAGCTGATTTATTTATTTATTTTTATTTGGTGAGGTAAGGGAATGTGAGGAGTAATAACAGTACAAATAGACTACGACACTATACACGTACACTCAGTGTATACATCAAGTGTCTCCGAATGAACATGAGTGTCTCTAATTGCAAAATTTATTGTGACACAATAATTAGAGTTGCATCAGCCGCTGTGTGAAAACGTTATGTCAAAGTGTATAGTGTAGTTGACAAGTTCTCGAATAGATTTGACATTTTCAATTACCGTCCCGCGCTCAATAAACACATTACATTATCACCACTGACTACTAAGAAATAAAAAACTGTACAAGCTTAAACAGTCTATAAATTAATGTCTGACATTTATGTCGGAATTTCTATCATGATTTCTATAGGAACGGGAACTAATGAGAATTTCCATTTTATGTACAAGAATAAAATTCATGAAACTAGTAGAGGCCGTCGTGGTGCAGGAGCACAAGGGTGTGACTGTAACGCGACGGTTGTGGGTTCGCCCCCTCGAAAGGAAATTAATTATTACTTATTAATGTTTAAATTTTTTCGCTCTGGCAAAGGCAAAAATCCAGCGTTGAGTTCCGCCACTCAACACGCAATACCTTGAAAAATTCAGCGGAAAGTGGCCAACGTAGTGTCTTAACACTAGGTATCCTGTGAATGCTGATTTATTTCTTTTATTTTTAAAAAAAAATTGTGATCTAGACCACTAGTTTTATACCAAATGTGAATTCAAATGTATTGCGTACATTTAAACATACCTATTGTGGCACAATCGGGTCTTAATACGCCTTTAAGTACACTAAGAACGTCTCAAGAACAATAAATATATTCACTGCTCATAGAATTAAGCAGGCTTATAGTAAGATTTGTTTAAAGACATAAACATTGAGGCCGTTGGGGCGCAGTGGCACAGCGTCTGGTTGTAAACACAATATCTGTCTGTGCATCTGTTAGCAGGCTGTATCTCATGAACCACGAGTTATACAATTGAAATTTTCACATATAGTAGTAAAAATCAAAAACGGATGTAGCAGGTTTATAGTCTAAGCCAACGATATGGTGTATTTCTGTTGCCGTTGTAATAACAAAACTGTATATACCTATACTAAAAAAAACTAAATAAAATAAATATTTATGGTGATACCATACAATAACTATGATTTTTCTGACGTTTTATAGATTTTTTATTTACGCTTCATTTCACATAGACAGAGAGATAGAACTGCCTGAACTCACTCTCTATTGATTAGTGAATGCCGAAGCTCATCGCCGCGTTTTGTCTTTTTAGATTGAGTTTACATAAATAAAATCCCGTGTGAGGATCGTGAAATGCCACGCTGTCCGGACAGCCCGTTACATTGATTACCATATCAAATATTGTGATAAAAATAAAATAAAATACTATACTAAATTAGAACTGTAGGGAACTATTATATATATTTATAGTTTATTTAATGTGGTCATTTATCTATTTCAATATTGTAATTTATTTATCTATCATTTATATACATACATACGTTTAATAGAATTTGTATATTTTGTAGTAAGTATTCGTATTTAGTTTATTTATATGAAAGCGCTCACTGTCGTCGACTGAACCGATAAGATGTCGTAAGATTTACGCCTACCCTACCATTGTCGACGGCATAATTAATATATAAATTGTATATGAATTCTATTAAACGTATGTATGTATATAAATGATAAATAAATAAATAACAATATTGAAATAGATAATTGGCACACATTAAATAAACTATAAATATATATAATAGTTCCCTACATCAACCTACAGCCATCGGTTATAATATACATTAAAGAAAACCAAAGTACATTTAGAATGTCTCTTGAACAATATTCTATTCTTATTCACGATTTATTAGAATTAAGCGGGCTTACATTGAGATTGGCTCATAGGAAAAAAGATTAGGGCAAATTTATTACAGATAGACGAGTAATTGGGTATCACTGAGGCTTAGGGCTGATTGTATAGTTTAGGGAAACCTAAAACATATATATATATATATATATATATATATATATATATATATATATATATATATATATATATATATATATATATATAACGAGGCCAGTCGTGGCGCAGGGGCACAAAGTGTGACTGTAAAATCGACTGGTTGAGGGTTCGATCTCCACTCGAGGAGATGAAATATTTACTTAAATTTATATTTCCTGTTCTTGTCCAGTTCAGCTGATTTTATTAGATTTTTTATATATATGTTTTAAATCAAATCAGTTTCACGCTGTACCCCGCACACAGCAGGGTAGGTAGAGGGAACCTAGTGCTAATACACTCCGTTCCCCACTTTCTGCCGATTTCTGGAGGCATTGCATGTTGAGTGGCAGAACTCAACGCCGCGCTTTGCCTCGACACCAGAGTGAAGAAATGAATATATAAATGTAAATAAATATTTCATTTCCTCGAGTGGGGATCGAACCCACAGTCGATTTTGCAGTCACACTTTGTGCCCCTGCGCTACGACCGGCCTCTTATTTTTTTATATATACATATATATAAAATATATATATGTATATATAAAAAAAACGCATAACAAGTTACGAAATTGGAAATCTGATTTGGTATAGTCGCAAATACTTGATAGTATGCATGTACGTAAAAAATAAATAAACGTGTGTATGTATTTGTATGTACTTGATGTGATAGGCGTGGGTTTATACTTTGTAAATTATACGCTTTTATGAGTTAATTTTTTCTCCCAAAGCAGAGTTGGCAGAGGTAGGCTACTGTTAAAACATATATTTACTCACTTCCTGCCGAATTTCCGAGACATTACGTGTTTCAGGAATCCAACAGAGAGGTGATATGGAAAAAATAATGTAGTTTGATTCCAGTCATATCCATGTCAGATAGTAAACGTTCTGGGTTTGATTCCCGCTCAAGGAAATGAAATATTTAATATTTTTAATTCCTCCCTCTGGTAACGATGCAAACGTGGCGTCGAGCGGGAACGGAATATCTTAAGATTATGTTCCCACGTTCCCACTGTCTAACTTGCTATATACTGGATACAGCGTGAAAATGAAAAAAAGACATTTAATTCTATATTTTTGTATAATAATATATACGAGTAGTTAGTTTAATTACGCTATTCTGTAATTTAACTCTTAGAATAACTTTAGTTAACTTTCCACTTTCACAGTAAGAAGTTCCAAAGAAATATAGAAACACGTCTGTCTCCACGCTTCATACCAAATTGGGCAAAATACTTACAAACAAACTTTTGTTTTTGTTGCGTGACGATAATTTCTAATGATATCTTTTGTTTTGCTCAGATAACTGAATATTTTTATCTTATATTATTATATCTTTATATTATCTATTATATAAAATATATAAAAATGTTATAAACATTTAAGGCTGACGTGGCGCAGCGGCACAGCCTCTAAATGTAGACGTGCGTTTGATTCCCACACGGGGGAGTGAATCTTTTTTTCTGCAACACAACAAGCTAGATCTCGAATATTTGGCGAAAAGTGAAGTCTGTATAAACATATCAATGTCTAGACACATTAACATAGTAAAATAGAATCATGATAAATGCCCAATATTAATAACCTATCTCCAACGTCAATCTTCGATTGTTCCATATATCTATCCAATCTAGAGATTCTAGAGATTGGATAGATATATGGAACAATCGAAGATTGACGTAGGAGATAGGTTATTAATATTGGGCGTTAGTAGACTCTTTTTGTAAGGACTATAAAAAAAAATCTAAACATAAGTAAAATCGTAATGATCCATTAATCTATTCTCTACTTTTTTTCAGATTGTTATTTTGTCAGCTCTACACACATTAACCTAGTATAAGTAGTAAGTCGGGCTTTCACAAATTTTTATATCTTATGACTGATTTCCTTTACCGATTACAAGTATCGTGAAAAGTTCTTTGTTTGCCACATCTGAAGTTAAGTTACATAAATCAAACTTTTCATATGTAAATCAGTTAAACATAAAATGGAGTATTTATTCTTACTTTTAAAACGATTTAAAAAAGAAAATAATATTAGGTCCTTAGATATGAAATTCGCGTTTGATATGGGAGGAACAAAGTGTCCGATTTTTTTTTTAATATAATATATTTATTTAATAAAATCATGAACCATTGTTATCTATGCAATTTTGTTATCTCAAAAGTAGTTAATTGATCCTCCTAAACCATTTGAATGGGAATCAATAAAATCTTTGAAGGCGGCTTGGACTGCCTCAGTGGAGTTGATTTTTTTCCCTTGCAAGAAGTTACTCAAATTTCTAAAAAAAAATGGTAATATACTTATTTAGAAAACGTATAAAAAATTGAACGTAGCGGGACTCGAACCCGCGCCTCCTGGAAACCGACCAGGCTGAACGTACGGCTTAGTAGTCAGAGCGCCTGGTCGGTTTCCAGGAGGCGCGGGTTCGAGTCCCGCTACGTTCAAATTTTTATACGTTTTCTAAATAAGTATTTTTCTTTCCTAAGTGTGGAATAACACTTTAAAAATGTTTTAAAAAAAATGGTAATATTTGAAGCAAATATTAATATTAATATTTGGTGGACGTCTTAGACATTCCAATTCAAGCTCTTCTAATCAGGTAGCCTTCTGTTGCGCAGTGTGTGGTCTAGCTTTGTCGTGAAGCAGCACTGGCGTAGATCGATTGACCAGCGTCGGTTGGTTAGGAGCTAGCTTTTCCCTCATGGTTTGCAATTGCTGACAATAGACCTCTATTCATCATGATTTCAGTAAACTGTCATGAACGACACAGACAAAAGTTTAGAAAAAAAAACAAATGAACGACGGTTAACGAAACACAAATAGCTGTATAAATTTGAATTTGGAATTCGTTTTCTTCTCTGAGGAACGCTTTTTTTACATCCATTCTGTATACCGTACAAACAAGAGTAGACATAGGCGTTGCATGTTGCGTGGCGGAACTCAACACCGCGCAAGGTACCTTGTTACCAGAGTGATGAAATGAAATATTAAATATTCTCATATGAAATATTAAATATTCTACACTCAAACCTGCGACTTTTGGAAACTGTCTAATTGCTTTTACCACTAAGGCTAGTATGTAACTGTTGTCTCTTATTCTGTCATAACACTTTAAAAAGTTGAATATATTATTTCAAGATCGTATTATACATGATATACATTGTTATAATTTTAAACATGCTTAACCCGTATCTTTCAAGTGATGCTTGCACCAAGTTATTTAAACTTTTCTACCATTTGAAACTAAAATTGCTATCCATAGCGAGTTTCCATAGTTAACCTAGAAAATATGATGTGAGTGTACAATGTACATTCATAATATATAGTTCTATTAGCATAACTGTAGTATTTGTGAAGTGAGGGCTAATGACAGCAAACACACGTCTATTCCATAGAACATTTATTGCAATACTGATTACACATTTCGTACGCAACTCACAGTACACTCCTCCACTCTTAATTAACAATATAACCTTATACCTAATTTGCTTAAACTATTTTTTTATTATTATCTACACTTTGTACTGAGGTTCTTTATTAAGCCTACATTGGCGTATGGGTCGGGGTTGGGGCGCATTCACCTGAGTCGGCGAGGCAACATTATCCTCCGATGACGACGAAATCGGAGTATCAAATGCCCCAGATTCAGGTGAGCTTAGTTGTTGTGGATCAACACCACGCAGCGACGCATCTCGATCCGGTGAACTATCCGACAGACCCTCCCGTACTGGTGATTGCAACGGTTCTTTGCCTAACCTGCTAAATAATTCGCTCAATCTATTAATCAAAGTAAAAGCTGTCATACTCGCAACCGCAAGAACTTCGATCCATTTAGACATTGCATCAACCACAACAAGATAAGTCCTACCTAAAATCGGGCCCATGTAATCTAAATGAAGCCGGGACCACGGCCGTGCCGGCCAAGGCCACATTCGCGGAGCTTGACGCGGCGGCGCGTCTGCCTGCCCCACGCACACCGCACACTCCCGGCACATCCGCTCGACAGCCTCGTCCACCCCGGGCCACCATATATAACTTCGAGCAAGCGCCTTTGACTTAACAATTCCCATATGTGGCTCATGAATTAA
>JAATLQ010031133.1:0-10351 GCA_013421005.1 Heliconius erato x Heliconius himera | reverse complement strand
AGCTCGACGACCTCGAGCAGCGCGGCGAGGCAGGCGGGGTCGGCCAGCAGCGGCGCGCACAGCCACGCGGCGAGGCACGTGTAGGCGCCCACCACGCACGAGTGCAGGTCGCGCGAGTGCGCGGGCGGCGGCCGGTTGCATTGCACGTTGATGTAGTCGCATATCCAGCGGACGGCGCGTTTGCGTTCTATTGCCTCTGTTATCAAATTATTTTGTGGCATTTACATAAAAAAACCATAAACAATGTCATACATTTAATAATTTTCAAGTGTAAAAAAAAAAATACATGATGTGTCGTCATCTTCAACGTCACGCAAGATCAGGAGTGACGTTTTATTAATACGACCAGCAGAAAGAAGCATGGGGAAGGGGTGAAAATGTAATAAAATTTCTATGACATACACATCGTTCTTCAATTTTGCCTGATTCAGAAACCTTGCTTGAAAATATTACCGCGATTTACTTGACCAGAATGAAAAAATTAAATGTTGAAACCTAACACCAATGTCACTTTGCACCCTACAGCTTGTGGGTTCGATTCCTACTCGAGGAAATGAAATATTTAATAATTCCATTTTCTAGCTCTGGTGACGATAAAAAAAAATAATAAATGAATATACCCATTAAAAAGTTATCAATTTAATATATCAAAGTAATTAGTAATAAACTCCTATGAATTATTTTACACTTACCAATCATAAATTCTGAATGGCATGCAATCAAGAAGTTAATATTAAAATTCATATAATTTTACTTAAACAATGTTAAAAATAATTAAGTCTAAATTATAACAACGTACCTGGTTTAGTAGAATGCAACTTAGCAAGTCCTGACAAAAGTTCTAGGGCCGCGAGTGAAACTTGCAAGTCTCCTTTCCATGACGATATGAGCCGATGACATACCAAGTATGTTGCACGAACTACTAACGCTGAACCTATAATATTACTTTATAATCAAGTACAATATATTTTAAGCAAAAACAAGTTCAAAATATTAGGGTTATTTGTTAATATTATATATTGGGTACGTGTACTCAAGGTACAAGGTAGGTTGAAAAACAGTCATTATTATTTAGAAAGTTACTCAACATAATTATATAAAAACATATAGTACACCAAATATAAAAATCTAAATGGCTACTTTATTACCTAAATATAATAATTTCTAATATGTATTCAGTACCTTATAATATCCAATGCATAAACAATCAGAGAGTTAGTACTCTTAACAAGGTGAAATTTCTATAATAATAATATTTTGTTTAGATATTTTTTTTATACATAATATAACGAGGTCTAGGCTGAGCTTTGCATTTATGTGAATGTTCATATATAATGAAGATGTGATTTTGTGATCGATTTTTAAAAATCAATTCAATGCTGAAGTTGGGTCTATCACTTTACAGGAACAGAGAAATGTACACGATCGAACAGTAAAAAAAATGAAAATTGTGAACAAAACACTGTCCTTCATGATATAACCAAATTATTAATTATTAAGTCAAATGACACATCAAAGGAGAGTGAAAATGTAACGTCGTCAACGTACAGAAAAAATGATACATTGTTTTGTCTAATTTTTTTTATTGATCTCTAAATCCATTTTTTCTGATTACTCACACAAATGCAAAGCTCAGTTTAAGCCTTACGAAATGTACACTATGTTATACATATATAAATACAATATTAAAAGATAAACATTTACCAAAGATACATAAACGAAATTAATATTCTAACTTACGTATTTTAATGCATGCTGTTAGTACATGATATTAACATGATGAAATAAAATTTAAATAATAACATTTATTATATTATGACAAAAACTAATACCAGCAAGCATTTTATAAAAAACATAAAACAAATAAGCAACACGTCATATTATAACGTGTTATGAGATGATATTTGTATTTTTTTTTGCAAAATAATTAAATTTAATACTTTGATTACTATTCTTGCAGTAGAAGTAAGTTTTTAATCAAAACTACCAGTAGTTTTATTTAATAGGATACTTCACTTCAGTGCCTTTCTATTAATTTCTTTGAAATATATAAAATATTGAATTATTAAAATATAACAATCATAATCCAATAATAAACAAAATTCAAATATCGCCCCTTATTTTAGCAAAATAAATTATAAAAATTACCGAAAAAAGGCGAAGATGGGTCTAACTCCCTAACATCGGCCGCGTAGTCGTCCTGCGAGGATTCGGCGCTGGCCGGCCCGCTGCTGTCCGACCGCGCTAAAATGATCCCCAGTGCAATCAAATTGTATATCAACTTGGGATCTCTTCAATTTGGCTGATTTTTATTTTGCCAAGTATTGTTCTTTTTTCTTTAATATATATTTTTTACATGTAATATAAATAATAAATACAACAAACTGCCGCTGCTATTCGATGGCGCAAAAATGATCCCCTGGATAATCAAATTGTATATGAAATTGGGGTCTATTCAATTTGACGTCGTTTTATCGTGCCAAAGGACGTCGTTAGTTTCTTTTATTATAACTTATTGTTTTATATTTTTATTATTAAATTTTTTTTGTCTTGCACTAGCTGAATTGATACTAAATGCTGTTATTGTGTATAAAAGAACAATAGTAGAATAATCTTCTTAGAGGTTACCTTTACATTACCATCTCTTCTCTTTGTCTATATTATTAAATGAGTAGCAAACAATTTTGTGTTGTATGTTTTGTAATAACACTTGTTCACAGATTATATTTATGGTGAGAATTTATAATAGTTAGTATATCTATTTTTTCATAGTAAAATAATAATAATAATAACAGAACGGTTATGTGTTAAAAATCCGCATTAAATTACATGTTTAAAGCAACCAAAATGTAGCATGTGCGTTATCGTTGTAACCAAATAAATGTATGTGTGACAGTTGGGCGTGATGGTGTGAAGTATACTTTGTTCATGTATAATTTAAAATGTATTATAACTTGATAAAACATAAATTTTACCTGTTGTTGCTCCTCACTAAGATCCTCAATTCCTTATGATTATAACAACAAATTTTAAGAAATATTACATTTAGATGTAATACTTCTTAAAATAAATCATAAGTCTAAATTTTAAAACATATTTTATATCTTATTTAAGTATATAATTGTATTCAATTTCGTAATATAAAATATATTATTCCCTAATATAATATTATATCTTGTATATATTATCTGTGGTAATAATATAACGAAGAGCACAGATACAACGCGCTGAGCATTGGCAGAACGAGCCTTGGACTTGAAGATTGCTTGTCTAATTCCAAATTTAAAAATTTAAAAAAAAAACAAACACGCCAACCTTTACTCTCCCCCGCAGTGGGCGCGGAGGGCGCGGAGGGCGCGGACGCGGGCGGCGAGGCGGGCGCGGCCGCGTTGTGCCGCACGCACAGGTAGAGGGCGCTGAGCAGCGGCACCGCCAGAGCGTCTGACGCCTCCGCTTGTACCGCCCCCACGCACACGAGGGCGAGGCGACCGCGCGCGTAGTCACCGAGGGTCATTCCCGCACTAGTAAATATAAATCAATTTGTTAATTATTTATATTTCACAAAGTGTAAAGGCAAAAAAGACACAGTACGGTCAACGAGTCGAATCCAGCTTTCGGATTTTTTGCGTATTGTTCACTCAGGTCATTAAAAGTAAGACAAAATCGAAAATAAAATCAGCTAACTTCCAGCGGTCACTTTTTCAAACTTCGACTTCAACTTCGATTCGTTGATCGTACTGCAAATTTTTAATATATCAAAATATATTACTGAATATAAAAGTGTAAAGAAAGAAATCAAGACAACTTCACAGTAGTAAGATAAGTTCAACAGTACAATCTTAACAGTGTGTTCGTGATCGTCTATAAAGGATAGGGCCCTCACGTTATTCTTCACGAAAGACGCGTTTCTTTTTATCCAACACTTTTATCCTTTCTTAATAATAATGAATTAAATATAAAAATATGACTAAAAATATTGAAAAACAAAAATGTAGATGATATTTAAAGTAACATATATAAGCAATATATTTAATATAAATAGTGTGAGTGATTATTTATTAACCCACCTCAGCTTTTATATCATGTCATCATTAAAGCGTAAAGTTTAATATATAATATATTTTACATATTATTTGTGCTATTTACTTATATTATACTAACTATTCATTACATCCAGGGAACTCTGGCACAGGCAGCCCTCTATAGTGATATGGGAAGGAGACCAGAGACAATAATAAACTGATAGCGGCTTTTCGCAACTCTCGCTTGTCTATAGCCCCACATTCTAACTTCGGTTCGCGTTCAGTAAGTATCCGATCTAGGGCATTTATATAGTCAGGTACTAGCACTAGTACGCCGTCTAGGTCGATTCTGGAAATTAAAAAGGTTTTTTTTATTAAATAAATAAAAAGAATACAATACTTTGTTAGTTTCATGCTTTACCTTACATAGCACGGTAAACACAGGGAAATATGAAACACTTCGTTTTCCACGCATCATCCAACTTGTGAGAAGAAATTGTGAGTTGAGTGGTGGAACTCAATACTCCGATTTGTCTTGTTATTAGCGCAAAGAAATATAGTAAGTTTTTCCAAGTACAAATCGGACCTACAATCGTCTAAAGCACCACACACTCCTAAATTTAAATGTTTAATAATATTATTAAATAAAAATAAATATAAACCAACCTGAATATATCCTCCGAATGTCTAACAACAGCGGCGGCAACTGCGCGGTCGCGCAAGCCGCGCTGCAGCGCTGCATACGAGCGTGCCAGATACGGCGCAAGCACTTGTTCACGGCATTGCTTAGCGCAGAGGACGCGACACAGCGCACCTAGCGCTACAGCGCGACCTGGCACATAATTACACTTTAATGTTGTTATTTTATCTGTGATTATTTATTACTAAGTTTTGCCTGCGGCTTCGTCCGCAAGGTTTAGTAAGAATAAATAAAAGTTATGTATAGCAAATGACCAACTAAATGCGGAAGGTAACTGACCGCATGTATAGTGTCATACGTTATTATAATAATCTTTCCTCGATAAATGGACTATCCAACACATTTTTTTTTTCAATATGCACTAATGGTTTGTAAGAAATTACTTATAAAACCTTATCAGAGTTTTATCGTCATATCGACAAATTCGTTATGTAGTCATCATACACTAATCTAAAGCATAAAAGGTTCAAATCCTGCCGCAAATAAAAATATACATATAAAAAATATGATTAAACTAAAATTTTATTACACAAATAAAAAAATATATTTACCTGCTTGATAACTGCTCATATTAAGTTTCAACGCCGCATCAGACAACGAGGCGGGTGGTGGAGTCCCTTCTGATCGTTCTGATAACATATATGACAATTTTATCATTAATATAGTACAGTCGAAGAGTTGTGGCTGCTCTGGAGTCAGAGCTGCGGCTTAGATGGCTACACAGATTTAATTTTAGGAACTATCTTACTTTGGTTATTTATAGGGTAGGCAAAGATAACTTAATATTAAGACATTCCGTTCCCCATTAATCACTAAATTATTAAGGCCATTAATGTTGGGTGCCGCAACTCAACGCCGCTTTGCCTTGGCAAAATAAAAATATTAAATAATTAATTCTTCCCAGTAAAAATCGAACGCACAACCGTAGTGTTTGCTTATAGATTAAAAAAATGAAAATTACTGCAATTAAATTCCTTTAAATTTTAAAAATAATAGCTTAACATATAATATATTTATGTCAGCTAAAAAGTATCAACTCACGTTGATTATTATTGACAGGTGTGGTACCAACAAGCGCGGCTTCGAACAGCCACTCTCCGAAAAGGTGGAATATCGAGTTCACTTTAGGCCGCAGAGGTGTGAGTGGCGGCTTCTCAATTTCGACAACTGAAACGCAAAAACATATTATTATGTTAATTGATTATATTACATTTTTTAGCTTCACGCTGTATCCCGCATGAAGTATAAAGGGTAGGCAGAGGGAATCTACGAACCTAGTGCTAAGATACTCCGATCCTATTAAGACACTTTCTTTCCGTACTTTTTCGTATTCTGGATTCTCATTACGTTACTAGAGCGACGAAATGAAAATGTTAAATATGTTATTTCCTCGAGGAGGAGTCGAACCCACAACCTGTCGCGTTTACAGTCACACGCTTGTGCTCCTGCGCCACGACTGGCATCAGGATCTTTAATTAATAAAACATTAATACATTCACATTTTACCTTGCGAGGTAATAGAATTGGGTGGCGTTGCTGGAACTACACTTGAAGGTCTGCTAGTTAAACCGATCAACGACGATCGAGGAGTACCTGTTAATATTTGACAAATAATAAAAAATTATGACGTAAAACTGAAAATTAAAATAATGTAATAAATACAAAAAATGTAATATGACGAAAAAAATGACCCTTTTTACAAAAACACCGTGACAGACTAAAATACAGTGCATTTAAGCAAAAATAAAAGCTGAATGCAATATCTATACTAGTAATACTTCTAAGTCTACATCGCTACTTTGATACAAACTAAACGTCAGCTCAACTAATGTCTGAAATATGAAACAAAATGATATTATAAAAGTTTGTAGTAATAAATAAAGCATAAATATTTATTTTTTTCATTAACAATTAAGTCGTCAAAAATGTGTATGTATATAATTAAATTATTAAACTTTTTAAAAGATAAAATATTTTAATTCTTGTTTTTATGCTTATTTATTATATTTACATAATTATATAAAGTGTGGAAAATTATAACCAATAACTAAAAATGCATTTTACATGGAGTAAAACAATTTGCAACTGCTTACTGCATGTACTATGCATTAAAACAAAATATAAAAATAAATAAAATTTGGGCAAAAAAGAGTGCATAGTAACAAGTATACAGATAGGATGATTGATATTCATTTCCAACAAAAATATTATAGTTATTTTATATGAAAATAACGTTATAAAAAGAAGAAATAAGTTTCGGGTCAATAAAATGTCTAGCCGAGCAGTATTTTAGACATTTAATAAAATTGTAAGTTATCACTGTCTGTATATGGCTTTTTTTTTCGTTTTAATATGTCCAATATGTCTGTGCGTTTGTTCACGCAAACGGCTAGACTAACATAAATACAGTTTTCACTATTGTATTTTGGCAAAAGTTACCCCAACATATATTATTTTGTTTGACAAAAATGTTTCAAATAACTTTTTTATTGATTTTTTTTAACATTTTGTTTTCAATGTGTAGATATTGTCTTTAAAATGATAATGTTATTAGAAAACGAAACTAATTAAGGCTTGTAATTAAATAGTTTAAGTGGATGTAATGGAGTGGAAACTATAAAAAAGCATATTAACCAAAATAACGAACTAAAAGTAATAACGGTACGGTCGAAGCATCGAAGATGCCCTGATCTTAGAACGTAGATGACAGTATGCTTTGATTTTTCTTACTTACTCCTCCAGAGTGAACAATGCGTAAAAGTGCAGAAAATCTAACCTCCGGGCGGCCACGACACGTCGACCGTACTATACACCCATATTAAATCCTAAGCATACTTTTGTCAGCCGGCTTCTCCCTTGGCCGGGTCGCACTGAACGACTTGGCGAGGCGGCGGTGCGGCGGCGGCGTGGCGTCCTCCTCGCCCTCCGCCACCCCCGCGCCTCCCCCCGCACCCCCCGGGACACCCCCCGCACCCTCCACCGTCCAACGTTCCGTACTGCACCCTGTTATACGGTCACCACGCCTCTACGCTACTTATTGGTTGTGATGTTGTGATGGATTCACACGTATCAATTGTGTTGTGTGTCAGTAGCTATAGCTATTTATATAGTGTATTTTATTGTAAAAGCAGTACAAGTTTATTGATAATTAAGTTTTAAAATTTGAAATTTATTGATAATTAAACATACAAGGAGGACGAAATTTATCAAAAAATATATACAAATTTTAATATAATCCATTGATAAGTTTAAAGGAAATCAATAAGTGTTAATTATATGTTTTCCTTTTTATATAAATTTATTAGTTTGATAGGAAAGTTTTTGTCATGTTATGCAAAGTGAATCCACCAGTAACTAACTACTACCACAAATAATATATTAATTTTTATTGTGTACAATATACTAAAATTTAAAAAAGTGCATTAACTATGGAAAACTTCACATTTTAAAATTATAATATATTATCTGTGTAATGTATTAACTATATAACAAAATAGAAAGAATTTATTAAAAAAGAATAACGAAACATATCTTTGATTTCATTATAGAGGTATACTTTTAATTGCTTTATATATTAAAAGTACATTTATCTTTCTATAAAGTAATATAGCCTAAAAAAATTGTACACATTATAAGTTAAGCAAAAATACAGCTATATATATTTTTTAAATATGTAACCATTAGAAGACACCCCGAAGAGTTGTGCTACCAAATAAAGTCATTAAGTAGTGGTAAGTATTAGGTGAATTACAAAATATTATGATATTTTTTAAAACGAACCGACGTTGCTATTTTCTTCTTATAATTGAAAAAAAAATGTAATAATCCTCGATTTAAAAAAAACCCTCTCATACGTTCCAAACTATGAAACAAAAATATTTTATATAATATTTCAGTCGTTCACACAAATCACAGGCTTATCAGAAACAATTCTCAACATTCCACTTTCAAATTTAAATTTAATTTCGACCGAAGTAAAGCTTTTTAAAAATAAAAAAAATTAAAATCTAATTTCAAAACACATTCAACTTTCAACCCAATCAAAAAATAAGACAAAGCAAATATTATATTTCCTAATATAAGATGTTCAAAGTTTCAAATTCACATAACATCTAAAATTCCAACCCAATTAAGTAAAAAAAAACAAATGAATGACTTATATACCAAGGAAAGCGTCGACGTGCGCCGCAACACCGAGCATGGCACGGTGGAAAATGTGCGCTAGTGACGTCACCCACATCTCCCGTGTTTCTTTACCTTCCTCTTTGTCTTCTGTCATCCAATGCTGTGAATATAAAAATATTTATTAATAAAAATCAGCTTCACGCTGTATCCCGCACACAGCAGGGTACGCAGCCCTAGGGAACCTAGGGTTAAGACACTCCGAATTAATAAAAATAATAATGAATAAAGCCTCTTTATTCATAAGGTATAATAAACGGCTACGACGTCGTGCGTGGGTATAGTTGAAGTAACGAACATCGCTACTTTTCATCGTTCTTTCGTCCTTATCTTTTGCAACAACTTCACTTATAAAATAACATTTTTGCACAAACTCGAAACAACTACTGATACGTGTTGAAACATGTATGTAGAATATGTTACATAAAGTTAAATGTGGAAGTAGATACCAACAATCAGTGACAGAGTGGACTCCTTTATTCACCACCAGTGGAACTGACTACTCTAGTGCAGTCAGTTTTCCTTACCGAGTAGGCAAAAGGTCTACTCGGTAGGGATTTGGATCCAATTTTCACGCCACAGATGTCCAACTTACTTACTAAATTTCCATTTCAGCAATATTATCTTCCTATTGTCTCTTCTATCTTTGGCCCAATATTTAACAAATGTGTGAAAGTCATTGCATGTTTAGTGACGAAATTAAACGCTGAACTTTTGTCGCTAGAGCGGGGACTAGACAACTATCGTTTGTAGTTAGATGAAATCCTAATACATCAGGATAGTCTCGTGACGGTCGATAATAAAATATTTAATTTGAACTCAAATTAGGCTATTGATTTTGTATTTTAAAAAATAGAATAGTTTTAAATTAGATTTACTTGTATTTGTTTTCAATGAATGCCAAACGGAAACTATGTTTATTTAGCAAAATTTGTACCTGAAAGAACAACGGTGTATTAGTGATAAGGTGAAACTTGGTGAGATCTACAGGGTTGCCTATAGTGTGCAACATGCGGTACCAGCTCTGCGTAACCGCTTCCGCGCTCATGTCCGCCGGTACTAGGTTCGCATCTTCTTCTCCTGGACAAAAAAAACTTTATTAGGTACAGTACGATCGACGAGTTGTGGCCTAACCGAAATTAGCTGAAGATGACTCTAAGCAGATTTTATTCAATGTGTAATTTAATTTGACTAAGAATGCGACGGGGCACACCTATGGGCATGGCGGGGTACAGCGGCCCGTACGCGTGCTGCAGCAGGCGCGCGGTGAGGCACAGCGACACGCGCGTCCACTGCTCTGTGAGCGGCGCGCGGTGCCGCCAGCGCACGCACTGCTCGCGCAGCGTGCGCCACAGCGCGGGCGACGGGGAGCACCTGGTACATACATACCTATGGGCATGGCGGGGTACAGCGGCCCGTACGCGTGCTGCAGCAGGCGCGCGGTGAG
>JAATLQ010031132.1:0-10349 GCA_013421005.1 Heliconius erato x Heliconius himera | reverse complement strand
TCGCTAGTGTAAAGCGCGTATAGCAACGGTGAAAGAGTGGAGCCTTGCGGGACTCCGGCGCGAACGGGTCTAGGGGACGATAGGGTCCCTTCTAATCTATATCGGAACGTGCGATTCGACAGGTATTCCCGAATGATGTGAACGAGAGAGTCTGGCAGAGCCATACGACGGAGCTTGAAGAGCAGGCCGTTGTGCCAGACCTTGTCGAAGGCTTTGGCGATGTCTAAGAAAATGGCCGCTGTGTCGCTACGAATCGATCTACGGACGTTATATTTCGCGATATGTTCGGTAAGCCGGTGAACTTGGTGTATGGACGAGTGGTGGGATCTAAAACCGAACTGTTCGTTGATGAACAGTTGTTTTGCCTCGACTATTTCCTTTAATCTACTGAGAACGATTCTCTCGTAGATTTTCCCTAAACTGCTAATAAGACTGATGGGTCTGTAGCTGGAGGGAAGGTTGGCGGGCTTTTTGGGCTTGCGAATGCCTATAACTATTGCTTCCTTCCATTCGGTAGGAAAGGAGCAACCTGCTAAAAGAGCATTGAAAGTCATGACTAGTAATGATACGAAGTGAATCGGAAGGGGTTCGTTCACCGATACACATTCGTTCTTCCGGACGTGTATTACCGCCGGCGTCGTGCGTCGCTCGTTTCTTTATTCATTCATTCGCTCGCTCCGCCGGTTATGAAATCCCAATATGGCGGCCGATTAATAATTGACACAAAAGCTTCGGGCGCGTAAAGTGATTTACATCGCTTTAGCGACAGAGTTATGGATCTGATACAACAGATGCCTACCGAATGCAATTGGGACGCTAATAAACTTACGATGAATGAGGTTACATAGTCTGTAGCGTGTTTTAGATTGCTTTATAACAACATCCGACCAACGGTTTTTAAATATATTGTTGTATTTTTACTTTTTATAAATAAATATTTATTTTATTAAATCTTTATTTAAAGTTGACTTTAAAAATTTTACTAAAGATTCTAATATATTTTGTATGCGATTAACAATTTCTTCTAGAGTCAGTACATGTTTTCGTATTATGTGATGCTATAGTATGTACCTACCTCGAAAGGCAAACTTTTGCCAACTGTAGTACCGCTCTAATTTCCACAGTAACAATACGAACAGCTTCAACTGTTCCCGCTATGATCACAGCTTTTACCTCAAGCAACAATCCTAGCTCGAAATAAGCGACAATCCGTAGGAAGTTATATTTTTATTAGTATTTAGTCGGTAATGTTTAGAATAGCAATAGGGAATGCTAGAAAGTTTCGTGTTTTTCAACGACAGAACGTGAAATGTTTATTTTTGTGTTGTTTTTGTGGACACCGCAACGTCCCTCTGCTTTGCGGCTGACAACAGTGCCAGGAGTGCGCTATGAAGAATCCAATTAGCCGCGCACGACCGCGGCGTTAACATACACGCGGCTTTCGGGTTGCTTTGTTAAATTTGAAAATTACAAATGTAATCGCACGGTCGCTGGAAATTTGGAAATTGGAATTTCTGTTTCTATAAGTTCCAATTCTAAACTCTACTCTACTAATTCTAAACTAATTCTAAGTACCATGTATGCTAATTGGATGTTTTTGGTTGTTTCCTTTACTTTTTAGCACTGTAGTAAGTCTAATTGAATTTGTGTTATTTTCGATTTTGTTAACAAATCCTACCCTAGTGACGTTTAAAACACCATTAAAAAAGTGTTAGTTATAAGATATGCTAATTTAATTTTTTGTAGATAAATAAAATAACATACAATCTTTAAATAAACTAGCGACACGCTCGCGGCTTCGTCTGCATGTTCTACACATTATTTATTTTCTTATCTGAATTAGTTTTGTGATCTAATAACATTATCATTGGAAAGTCTATATCTACACAATGATAGCCAAAGTTCCAGCCAATTAAATAAACTAATAAAATATTTATTTTGTAGCAATATAAATCTTTTATATTGACAGACTTTATTAAATTATGAATCTATTAAAATATAGGAAACACAAAATGTTAAGGGACTTCTCTTAACGAAAATACAATAGCAAAAATGACATCCATCGGTATAACAGATTAAGCGACACACAGATTAAAATAAAAAAAAACTCACTTCCCGGCCCCGGCCTCTTGGCTCGCCGACACAGCCGCAGCGTGCCGCCCAGCATGAGCAGCGAGGCCGCGCACCCGCCGTCACAGTGCTGGGGGACCCGCGCGCGTGTGTACGCGCCTTGTTGGCTGCTCGCTGGGTCTTTACCATCTATTTATGTATTGACAAATATAATAATGTGTCAGTAAAAATATTTTTTTATATAAAGTAATTTTAAACCTACAGTGGAACTACGAAAAGTTACAACAAAATGCATTACATTATTTGTTATTTTTTAAATAGATACATACGTTATTTTGTAGAGAATTAAACAATATAAGTTTTTACAATTCTATCTTTAACTTTAAGAGATATATATTTAGTTCATTCCGTCCCTTACATTGCAGAATAGCAATCTCTGCTTTTTGCGGATTTGTACAAGCGTGTCCGTAAACGGGGCGGTCCAACTCGGACTTGACTTGATCCGAACTTGAGTTCCGCCACTCAACCAAAATTTTGCGGAATGTTTGGATCGGAGTATCTTAATACTAGGTTCCGTCTGCTATATAAGTGATACAGCGTGAAACTGAAGTTATCTTAATAGTAGATCTTTTATAAACAGTAAACATATTAAAAGTTTGGTCGTATTTACACTTCAGGAACTGGGAACTACCATTGATGTTTAATAAAACAAGCGGATGCGACGATATAAGCAAATTACTTTTATGGGACAACCAAGAATATCACCTTCCCGCCTACTTTAGTACAAAACAATATTATATACCAAAGTTACATTTGCCAGTTACCATTAACAAATGATATCCTACTAATATTATGAATGTGAAAGTTTGCGAAGCTGGATATTTTTTCCAGTTTCACGTTAAAGCTACTGAATCGAACTGATTTCGATGAAACTTTATACTAACATAGCATTTACATAAGAATGACACATAGGCTACAATTTATGTAAAGATTTTGTATAATTTCGATTTAATATGACAATAAGTGTAAACGAAGGATGCTGCTCGTGAATAGCTAGTGTAACAAAAAAAAAATACTTATCAATTTGTCTAAGGAAATAAAACAAATTATAACTAACAAAGACATTATATAGCAAACGGAGCTTACACCTACAGTACTAAAATTAGTTTTGCAATTAAATCAAGTTCGAGGGATTTTAGTATTATTAGACTAGACTGATGAACTGATGTTCAATAACAATTAAGTCCTTCGACACTGTAGAACAATTAAAAACCTGTGACACATATATAAAGAGCTTGATCACATAAAAATATGCATTAAATTAAATTAACAATAAAATAATTTTATTAGGCATTTAATTTTTTCATGTTATTTTTAAAATCTTTTTTTTTATGCAGTTGGCATGTGGAGGACACAAGATGACAGTTGTGGGGTCGAATGTAACTCCAAGATTAAAATGTATTTAATAGTACAGCTAATTCAGTCAAAATGTACCTAACATTTTGACAAAGTGCAGCGTTGAGTTCCGCAAACCAACACGCAAAAATTTTAATGAACGTTAAATAGGATGAATATATTGTCGTATTGGCTTCAGTATTCACAAGAATTATTTGATAAGAGGCAATAAGCTCGATCGGTGCTTTGAATAGAGATTTCTGAATTACCTCTCGCTGTAGGATATAATCGAGAACTCATTCGTACAACCAAGTCATGCTTTGGACGCATTTAATTTGCAGGTAATTTTAAATAACGAATTAGGATAGAGGCCAGTCGTGGCGGGTCGAGCTCAAATGTGTGACTGTAAATGCGATAGGTTATGGATTCGATTTCAACTGACCCATAATAATATGAGGCCCATGAGGCCCATGAGGCCGGTCGTGGCGCAGCGGCACGAGGTGTGACTGCAAAACCGACTGGTTGTGGGTTCGATCCCCACTCGAGGAGATGAAATATTTACTTAAATTTATATTTCCATTTCTTCGCTCTGGTATCGAGGTTAAGCGCGGCGTTGAATTCTGCCACTCAACACGCAATGCCTCCAGAATTCGGCAGAAAGTGGGGAACGGAGTGTCTTAACACTAGGTTCCCTCTGCCTACCCTGCTGAGTGCGGGATACAGCGTGAAGCTAATTTAATTTTTTAATTTTTAATTCATAATAATATTTAGTGTTCTGAGGTGATGCTAAAAAAGTTCTTAGCTCTGGATAGTGGATTACCTTGTATGTGTGTCACGACTGGCCTAACATTGTCTATTTGTGTGAATAAAAATTTCTTAGTCGATCGAGTAATGTTCATTGAAGTAAAATACGACGATATCGAGACGCAGTTGAGATGTGCCTGTACTAACTGTACGATAGTTGCAGGTTCAAATTACTATGCTAAGAATTTAGTTTTACATAGGACATTATTAAAGAAAACGGAAAAGAGTATATGGAACAACATTACATTATTTCCCTATTAAAATCCCGACTTACTTATTTTGATAAAGAATTTATATTTGATAAAGGTAAAAGAGATGTGTGACATACAATGCATTACATATGTATATTACGAAGAAGAAAGAAGTGCCTGATTAAATTTGATTGCTGTTATTTCAAAACCATTTGAGGATGGATTTCTTTACATTCCTTCACCCCGTATACTGCATATATCAAGACAGTCAAATGAAACTTAGTTTTAAAACACTCCACTCCCCACGTACCGGTCAATTTTCGACACATAAAGTTATGAGTGACAGTACTCAACGCAACGCTTATTACCAAAACAAGGCAATGAAAATAATTAATTTTCCTGAGTGAATATCAAAAACACAAACGTCGCATTTAAAGTCCGACACTCCCTTATATATAGATGATGCAAGAGTTTTTGAGTAATAAGGTTCAATTATGAGTAAAAACAGCCCACAGCTCGGCTTGTGGCACTAAGTACTCTGTGTGTATTCTGCGACGAAAGGTATCTAAACATTACATTACTAATTTTTTACCTACCTATAAGAACTACTTACCAATCTAGTGCTAAAATCTGAGGCAGCCTGAGAGTTATATGCTTGTATCATCATTTCATAGGCGGTGTCGGACGCTAAGTGAGACAGCACCAGGCTGCGTGAGTTCGCATTCGCGACCACCTTCTCATACGGGCCCGCCGACGATACTGCGCGGTAGTACACGTAAAATTCATCCGCTTCTGCTCCACCGTCACTGGTCCACTGTAGGGCAAACTTCTGGAATATTTTTATTTTATTAAATTAAATCAAATCAGCTTCACGCTTATCCCGGAGACAGTAGGATAAACAGAAGGAACATAGTTTCACGACACTCCGTTCCCATTTTCCCTCCGAATTTTTCGAGGCATTGCGAGTTGTGTGGCAAAAAATCAACGCCGCCTTGATGCCAGGGCGAAGAAATTACAATATGAATAAATAATAATTCATATCCCCGATAAGAAAACCGAACCCACAACCGTCGCGTTTACAGTCAGAGGCTGTGTCAATGCACCACAACGGCTATTATTATTAGTACAATACTTATAGTTAACTTTTTTAAAACTAATAAAATATGAAAACAAAGAAAACAAATTAAAACACACACAAATCATGGATTTCATGGTATTCAATAGTTATTTAAACGATGAGTTAACATCCTATAATATAGGTTTAATCAGCAAATTGTTGTGATTATACGTACAATGTATACACACAAGTTAAACAGATCATGTGAGCATATACCGATGTCCGCTGTTAAATAAATATTTGGGCACTTATTATATGATCTTTTAAAATGGATTGTGTATAAATTCCTCTTACTTAAGAAATGTGAAGAAGTCAAGAAACAATTTTAATTATAGTTGTTAAAGCATAAAAAAATGTGAGCCGTCGTGACGCAGGCGCACAATGCGAATTAATATTTACTTGTTCTAATAAATAGGCAAAGCGTGGCGTTAAGTTCCGCCATTCAACACGCAATATCGTAAAATAGAGATAAAATCATGTGTTTTTATAAGCTAGCTAAAATAATCTATATATATAAAATGTAAAATGTACCTGACTGACTGAGGTAAGACGCACGCAGTAACCGCTGTGCGTAGAAACTTGAAATTTGGACAGATGTTTATTTTCATAATTTGGACATCCACTAAGAAGGGATTTTGGAAAATTTTAACCCTAAAAAGATGAAATAGAGGTTGAAAGTTTGTATGTTTTTTTTTTAAATCGGCACCGATTTTTATAAAATTTGAAATTCAGACTCTTAAAAATATTTCATTGCACATGTGTTTCGTGGTTTTTTAGAATTCACCCCCTAAGTATGGAGTTGAAAGTGTATATGGAAAATTTTTAAATCGCCACAAATTTTTATAACAATACAAATTCAGACTGTTAATATTATTTTAATAAACATGTGTTTCATGGTTTTGTTAGAATTCACCCCTAAGGGTGCAAATAAGCGGGCGAAGCTGCACGCGCCCTCTATTTGTTTATATGAATTAAATCAAATCAGCTTCATGCTGTGGGATACACAGCAGGGTAGACAGAGGGAACCTAGTGTTAAGACACTCCGTTCCCAACTTTAAGTAGCCGTGTGAAGAGTGGGAGAACTCAACGCCTCGCTGAAATATGATTTATTGTTAAAAATAATATAACTTACTGTCCAATTAATTTGCACGCTGTAAGGTGACAACGCAGAGGCTTTGTCGATGACAGGCGCTCGAGGACTTGGAAAACCTCCTTTTTGCAAATAGAACTTGGCACTACTTTTACCCAATTTGTTGTCTTGATTTAAATATACAGCTGCTATGCAAAACCTATAAAATATGTTCATTTCAATATAATACAATAATTATTCAAAATGAAACAAATGAGATAAGTCCTTAGTAAAATATCTAACATTCATACAAAATTTTGGAATAAAAGTCGGTCATACAGTAGAATTATTTAATAATATTATTGGATATGTTTGAATCGATACTACGACTATAAAAAATAAAAGATTCATAATATCCTTTATCACTTTAGAAGGATAGTCTGAAAAATTTAAAACTTAAACTAATAAAAGTTAATAAAAGGTACTTTTTTTTACAAAATGTACCTACCCTATGTACTTAAGTTTTCACCAAATTATATTTGAATTCCCAAAAATCTTGCTCATAATTTATTAAAAATTATAACGAAGAAGCGTTGTAAATTTAAAGCATTTAAATGGGGGTAGAAACCACACAGATTTTTACCTCCACAATAATGAAATAAATAATAAATAATGCCCGTCTTTGTAAGCCGCTCTCAACTCTGACATCGATTACGAAAGCGATATATACTAAAATGTAGCCTTATAATTTGCGGTGGTTATATCCTCCAATACAATAGACAGGAAATTTAATTATAAACACAAATAACGTTAGTATTTTTTATTTGAAAATAAATCAATCTACTCTCACAATTGCGGTTTCGATAAATATTGGATTGTAATTAAACTTCTTATTAAATTTAATTTAACGAGAATGGAAATAATAAATTATTAGGCACAAGGAATAAAACAAGTAAAATATTTGGATCTATATAAAACATTTTTCAATGTATGTTCTTTATAAATAACATATAATTGAAATAATGTAATCATATTTTTACTAAGATACCTATCTTAGTAAGTGATATATACTAGTAGCGTAGTCAGATAGTGACTACCTAGTCAGCGCTAAGCGCTACGGTCTCTACATACCTCTTTCCTTTTCTAAATAAGTATTTTTCTTTCCTTAGTGTGGAATAACACTTTTAAAATGTTTAAAAACCATCTCGTCACTTCTATCTCTACTGAACATAAATCCCAAATATCATTCAGCCACTTCATTCACTTGTTCTAATTGCTTACTATTTACACTGATCTTGCATTCCGTCCTTTCTACATTTCTTTCAAATACCAGAACCTTTATATTCTTATTCAGGCTTAAACCATTGCTTCCAGATTGGTGACCAAAGCCTGCCACTCGCATTCTAATGATGCAATGAGCACTGCATCATCTGCGTACAGTAGGCAATTCACATTCAAGTCACCTACTTTCATCTGTTTAACTCCTTGGATACAGCTTTCCAAATATAAATTGAACAACCAAGCTGAAATGGCGCATCCTAGTTTAACATGCAATTGGATATCATCCCAAGTCGACATGCCAGCTCCTACTTGCACACAGGCAAGTGATCTCCGTAAAGAGACTTTACAGCCTGCAGCAAAGGTCCGCTCATATTGTACCGGAAAAGTATCTCCCATAATTTCGCTCTTACAACTCTGTCAAAAGCCCTATCCAAGTCCACAAAAGCACAGAATGCTGTTTAGTTAACGCCCAAATTTTTTTCCTTGGTTCGTGAAAAAGATCTGATCCATACACCCCCTTCCAGGTCTAAAGCCTCTATGGGCCTGTACGAGTATTGCACAATACTTAATATTGTTCATAAACAACATTTGTAAACACACTACATCAGCGTCCTAAATTTATTGGCTACAAATACAATTGTGTAATTATTTTCCACTATTGTTTTGTAGCGTATAAATAACCAAATGATACACGACACGACGACCTCAACTCGCCAATCATCTGGGACCTCATCTGTTTTAAGTCCAAGATGCGTGGCCCACCATATTTCATGATCTCGGCAGTATGTCCATTTGCTCCCGCTGGTTTACCACATTTCAGACTTCGTATTCGACTCGACACCGCGAGACAACGTCGATCGCAGCTTAACAATAAAATGTCACAGCAATTTGCCTAATCAAGCATATTAGTACCAGCGAAGCCAAGCAGCAGTTGGTTGTAATTCCAATACCAGTTATTAGTAAAACATAGGGTCAATGAACTCCGACAATCGTACAAATAGTTTATAATTAATATTTTATTTTTTATAATATTTTTTTTATTAATATTTACTGTCTAATACTTTATGATAATTAATTAAATATATTGATAAATTACATTTATTGTAGGACATAAAATAGACTCATATTATATAATATTTAAAAAAAATTAAATACGTATTTTGATATAATAATTTTATATCATATTATAAACGATACTATTATATTTATATTTCCTTTTATAGTATCATGTTAAATATTTCCTAATATAATAAAAAAATATGTATGTTTATAAAAAAAATATAAATCTATAGACATTATATTTATAAGTAACTAGCGGACCCGGACGCGGCTTCGCCCGCTTAAACTTTACGAATGCTTATAGATATATTTAGGAAATTGTTTGTGAATATATGTAACTAATTTAAATAAAAAAAATATAAGTAAACGTAACCATAGTAAAATATTAATAAAAAAAACTAAACAAAACCAGCTACATTATTAATAATTTTATCTCTTTCTGTCTTTCTATTTCCCCGAGCTAATATCCAGAATAACTGAACAAATTTTTATTGGACTTTCAGTTATCGGTTTTACTGATTTACCCGGGAAAAATCTTTTTACTCGTTTTCCTTGCGCGCGTACATAGATACTATATGAAATAACTAAAGTCCTTTCTACATTAAATATGATAAGTTTTGCGAGCAATATCAAATAAAATCCCAGAAAACTAAAACCACAATTTATTAAGTGTATAACAACGGTATAGATAACCATCCAACCACGATGAAATAACCAACAATTCTCTCCTTAATCTATACTTATAATAAATCTGTAGAAAAGTCGTTTCTGTACATTGAAAATATTTAAGAAAAAATTAGAGAGGGTGTTAAAGGATAACTAACAGAATCCATTTCCAACATTTTTGGAATTTTTGTCTGTTTGTCTGTTTGTCTGTTTGTCTGTTTATGTGAACACGTATCACGTAAAAAGTACACAATAAATTTAAGCAACTTTTATACATAAAAATTACAAATAAATCAAGGTAGGTTTTAGTCTTTATTTCATTGTAATCGCTTCACTCTATCAAAAGATATAAGTATTTAAGTTTTCAAGACAAAAACGACACAAGTAACGCTATCTATTGACTAATAGTAGGTACTAACGAATCTTGATAACGCAAAAAACGTTCTGTGGAGTTAAACACTAATTACGACGGGAGGAATATTAATCATTTTAATACTAAAGAATATTAATCATTTTAATACTAAAGAATATTAATCATTTTAAATACTAAAGATATAAGTATTTAAGTTTTCAAGAAGTTTATATTTGAGATATTAAAAAATCGATACAAGAACGCTATCTATTGACCAATAGTAGGTACTAACGAATCTTGATAACGCAAAAAACGTTCTGTGGAGTTAAACACTAATTACGACGG
>JAATLQ010031131.1:0-10343 GCA_013421005.1 Heliconius erato x Heliconius himera | reverse complement strand
AAAGTTAAGAATAAAAAATAGTTACTTTATGCCTTCTCTAATTTATGCAACAGCTCCACAAAAGGCACAAAATGAACAATTATAAATGTTTTTTAAATGACTTTTTCGGCCACAATATAAAGATACACTGTTTATCGACACAATTGTAGACATGAACTGCATAAATATAAAATTATAAAAATAACGAGGGCACTTTTATAAATGTCCCCATTTGGGCACGGCGGGTCTATATGGGTTAAGCGATCAGTATTTGGTGTATTAGTATATTTGGTGGCTAAGCAAATATGGGGGCAAATCTTCCCTTAGTACTTTTCCACTAATCACTAAATTAGTATATTAATATGTTTGAAAAATCTAATAATATTTTAAAATAACTTTATAAAATATTTTTTTTTTATTTAAGAGCGAAACAATAAAACATGCGGTCTATGAAATGCCGTGGGAATGTATGGATATGAAGAACAAGAAAATATTTTTATTCTTTCTGTCTAACGTCCAGAAACCTATTGCTTTTAAAGCAATGGGTTTAGTATCAATTGGGGTGCAGACAATGGCTTCTGTAAGATATTTTTTTCAATTTAAACAGGCGTGTCTATACAGATACGTTATTATCAATATGTATTACTTCAGCAGAGAAAAGACCTAGAGTCATAACCATATCATATTTTTGACTGAACTTAGTTCAACACTTGTTTTCAGCTACACGCTGTATCCCGCACACAGTATGGCAGGCAGAGGAACCTTAGTGTTAAGACACTCTGTTCTCCGCTTTCCGAGGAATTTTGGAGATATTGAATGTTGAGTAGTGGAATTCAATTCCGCCCTTTGCCTCGACACCAGAGCGAAGAAATGAAAATAAAAATTTAAATAAATATTTCATCTTCTCGAGTGGAAATCGAACCCAAAACCGTCGCGTTACGGTCACACCTTTATGCTTCTGGGCCACGACAGCTTCACAACACTTCTAATTCGACATTTTATCGAATTGTTCTAATGAAACACTTATATTTAAATATAAATGGGATTACAATATAAATTCATAAATGTCGTCGTGGCGTTTCGCATCGTGTTTTTACCACTCAGGCGAATGATTGATTATATTTAAACTATTTTCATTTTTCTGTTCCGACAAATAAAGCACGGTTATGAATTGCGCCAATGTTTATCAATATGTCTTAAAGGATAGAATGGAGAATTTCTTTATAGTATCTGTATTTTTTTGTATCTTTCTTTTTTTACTAAATGTGTTTTTGAGTTTCAGATACCTATGTGTTTTTCTTATAGATTCTTAAAACTTCATTCTCATACTTCATAATGCTGCGCACATTGGCCGAGAATTAAAACGTCTTTATTTATATTTTTGTAATAAAATATATACATTATACCAATTAATTTATGTAAGCACAATGGTACATATAATTAATTTAGCACAATACCTTTACTATTATATGTAATTTAAAATTGTTAATAAAGAAAATAATAAATAATATAAAACAGTAAAGTGTAAATTTCATATCAAAAAAGTTGACGTTTCGAACGTGGCAGTTGAGCGCAAAATCACTTCGTCAAATAATATGTAATATATATTAATGCTTTAGTGTTATATAACTAAGCCAGCAGCTTTTATTATTATATTTCACTAATTTGAAACTTAACGTGTAAATGATAATTTTATTAAATCTAGTATTGTGAAGACATTATTTTATTTGAATATTTTTCCCTTTGTGTGATATGTTCTTAATTTACCTGTCTCGCAGAGTGCCTCCTGACATTGTATGTTGAGTGTCGGAACTCAACATCGCATTTTTTGTCTTTTTTTTCCAGCTTCACGCTGTATTCCGTATGTAGCAGGCAGAGGAAGCCGAGTGTTAAGACACTCCGCTTCCTATTTTTCGCCGAATTCTGGCCGCATTGTGTAAATATTAAATATTCAATAATTCACTTACGCGAGTGCGGATCGAACCCAAAACCGCGCAAATCGCGTCGCGTTTTCTTCACTCTGGTAACGAGGTCAAGCGAGGCGTTAAGTTCCGCCACTGAACACACAATGCCTCGTGAATTTGGCGAAAAGTGGAAAACAGAAATGTTTTAATCGGAACGCAGTGTCAACATTTAGAACGTGTGGCGGGAATAAAGGCCCACTTAAAGGATCTGGTAATAATATTTTAATCTATTCTAGCTAATAATATAAATAAAAAGAATAATTTGAATTCGATTAGCTGTACATTGTATTTTTTTATAGTAACCATTATCACTATTTTCCCGTTTATATATTTTTTTTACTTTTCAGATCAAAATATTTCAAACAATTTTTTAAGTTTTAATAACTTAAGCTTCTATACACCTACCTACGTATATATCCATTTACCAACCAATAGCCATCCATTACTTCAAATCGATTTAAAAGTTTTATTTTATGAGAATTTTGCTTCGTGTCTCATCGTAAACACATTTATACTAATATATTTGTTAAAATAAATATACTTAATTCTCGTGATTTGGTAACTACTCTCTATGAATTCATTCCATTCCGGTCAATTACAACAAAATTAAAAGAAAAGACAAAAATATCAATTCAAATTTCAAAAAATCAATCAATTCTTATTCATCACTGTTGTAAATACGTCAAGTTTATTACTTTACGTTAATTTAACTACGAAGTGATATTGCTTCTCACGAGGTCAAAATTTAACGAGACTGTCCATACTTTTGTATGTCTTTTATTATAGATAGAAATTTGAAACTAAAGTAAACCATTAATATCATAAAATTTAGTACTGTAATGATTTTATATTTATTAGTTTTAATATTCGCAATAATTTGTTATAAAAATGTAAATCAACCTCTTTGTTTAATAAAAAGATGTTTAAAAATAACTAATATAGAACTGTCATCAGAGAACATTAATAAAATGACGCTTTATGTGGTCGGAAAATTTTAATAATTATATATTAATATTATATAATAATTAGATATACTTTTAGACTTGGAGCGGAAAAAGAAAGAGATCCTCTAGAATAATATATTGTATTAGAATTTAAGATGGACATTGTACAAGCTTAATAGTCTTTTACTCTGGAAGGAATATAAGTTCTGTAAAAGCCTCGAGGTGTTTGATTTCTTTACATTTTAGAAGTGGGATACGTACAAAACATGGAAACTAAACTTTACACTGCTAGCTTTAGTATGTATAGCTTTTGATTGTGCATTTAGTCACTTTAGTATTTTCATTATTTATCTTATTAGTATGAAGATAATATAGAATAGTATGAAGATTGATAAACGGTGAGCGTGCCGTACATGAAATGGTCAGCGTACCATAGATGAAATGAAAAATAGTGATATGTATTTTGAGTTAGTGAGCCTGCTTGCTCGCTGGTCGGTGGTGACCGCGGGTTACGTCGGATAGTGTGTAGTATAGGTAATTTGAAATTAAATTAATATTTTTTGTTATTTCTATTTTTTATTTTAGTATTTATTATTTTTTTTTTCACTGATTGACTTTTGATTTATTTGTTGACATTTTGATGCATTTGGAATATGAGATTTTTTTTTGACTTTTGATTTATTTATTGACATTTGATCCATTTTGAATAATTTTAGAATGACATTTAAAAGAGAATGCTTTTGAATTGACAATTCAAATATATCAATGGATTTACTAAGATAATTAGTTTTTAATGATATTTATTGCATTAATTTTAGGGATATGGAGTCGGATGCTGAGACTGCTGACACCTCAGAGGAACCACCCAGTGGAATGAGGGCAATGAGAAACGAAAAGGGCAATTTATTGAAAATACAAAACATTAGAAGAAGTCTTCGCGGCCGTAGGAGTCGTCTACATCTTCTGGTCCGTCTGATGTGATAAAGCGCGTCGGTGAAATAAAGAGTTGCAAAAGAACTTCTTACTGGTATACAAAGGCAATGTTCAGATTTATAAATTTGTGTATAAAAGATAGGGATTAGTCATACTTTAGTTAATAATAATATAAAAGTTATTAGATTATGTTTAAATGAAATTCTGCAGTTTGACACGATCAACACCTAAATTGTAAATTGTAGAACATTGACCTAGATAAGTAAATAAATGTGCTGAAATATATAATTGGGACTAGAAGCAGACTATAAATTTTGCGCTTTTGATTATAATGAGTTTTGAGTGAAAATATTTCGAATCGGCAACTAAAATTAAGAAAAAAAATTCAGAGTAAAATTATGGTCGGCTTCTTAAAAAAATTAAGCTAATACTATGCAATATTAAAAAAATACGCGAATATTTCTGTTATGCTATGCTATTGATAGTCTTAGGATACTCGATAAGCCTTTAAGAAATAGTAAAAACCAGAAGATTTATTGATTTATCTTAGCTCCTATATCATGCATTGAAAGTAGAAAGTAGTCTCAATCGAGTCAGGATCAGGATCAGGCCTGGATTAGGATCAGCATCAGGTGTGGTCATAAAGTGTCGTAAATATCATAGGTCATAATAGTGTTGGTTTCGTCTGCTAGTCCAAAACGCCGAATCTTATTCTTTCGAACGTAATTATTTTTTTTTATGTAATTTCTAATATCAATTATTGTAGCAACAAATATATTAATCGAGATAAATAGAAACACGCCAAAAAAAGCACAGCATAAGGTACTGCCATCAGTGACCTACAAATATCGTTTTTTTTTTATTTCAGTAAAGAAAGATTAAATATATTTTTTTTCTTCCAATTTCAAGACAACTAAATCTATACGTACATTCTGGCATTTTCTTTAATGATAGCGAATTGAAACGTGCATAGAGCGAGCGAGCTTTAATGTCAATATCCGCATTATGCATACTTAAGCTAATTAATTTAATCACTTTGTAAGCTAATACTAGTAAATTTCTTAGCTTCTCTTCACTTCTTCTGTACCTCTGTCCAGGGGTTGAATCACGATCATTTACCTTTTGATAATTCATCAGATAACTAGGCGTACGTTAGTCCTGATTTAAACCTGTATAACCAAATAAGAGACGTGACTTGCTAGTGTTCTAGGTGTAGAGGAGATTTTAATGCATTAAAATATGGCTTTCCGTGTTTTAAAACCTGTTGCTTACCTTAGTCTTAGTCTAGCCAGATTGGTCCAGGGGACAGATGTTTACTCTTTTATGAACTCGAAATTTTAGCAATTGTTAGCTCGTAAAAGATTGCAATTCAATTTGTTTACTGGTTGTTACACTTTATAATAGTAACATATTGCTACGTGCGTAGTTATTTTACCTTAACGCGATTCTGTGGTACAAGATGGTGGTAACTATTTAGTGTATTTTCGTTCACAACGGAATACCGATCACCGAAGTGGGACCGCATTGTTAACGTAGATCTAAAGACTATAATGAAAAATGATAATAATAATTGAAAATTAAATTTTATTCAATAAAAGTTATTTTGCAATAGTTTTGTTGTACAAACATGTTTAATATTAACATAAACTCTTTATTCATAAACCAATTCTGTTCATTAAGCGATAACGGACAATAAAGATTTATAAATTTATTTATGAAAGTATAGTTAGTATCTCAAAAGAAATCAAGAAAATACTTTAGAAGGGTGGTGAAGTGCAGTGATCACATATGAGGGAAGATACCTAAAGGTTTTTGTAGCATTGTTTACGTTAAAAATTATATGAAAAATCCTTTATTTTTTTATAAATCATAATTTTTAAAATTAGATTTAAAATTGCTCACCCTTGATATTTGTATCTAAATTCAGTATGTTTTCACTTGTAAAAAATTGAGATAAAACCTACTGTGATCAAATTAGGTTACTTAGAATCGGTTCTTTAACGAGTAAACTTTACAATCTCAAGAATGGTGTTTTAAGTCACTTAATATATATAGGTCAAAGATGATCGTTTCGAATATTTCAACTATGGTTAGAGATTTCTGTGTTAAGTTAAGGGAACACATTGTATTATTGAATTAAAATCAGCACGCTCATATTTTATTAATTTAAAATTTAGAAATCTTTGTATAATCGTTATTGCGTTTTTCATGAGACATTTAAGACGTTAATCTTTTACATAAGATGAAAAAAATATTTACTATGTTTTGCCTTATAATTGTTGTAAAAACTCCTTATCATCTTATAAATATTGTATTGGAAATATATAAATATTGTATTGTGTAAAAACTCCTTATCATCTTATAAATATTGTATAGAAATCTTCGTATTAAGCTCTTGAATTTGATACTGATATTGTGGTATTCGAAACGAAAATATTTTTTTTCACTAAGTCTAATGGCGTCCCACAGCCGCCATGATTGATTTTTTTTAACGTCACCTATCTAAGAACACTTGGGCTGCTAATACGAATCTAACGATACCTCAATTATTTAAATCTATTCAACGATTCTGGAGATATGAGGTAATAAAGAATATTACATACATACAAGATACGCGCGAAAAACATAGCCCTTCCTTAGCAGTCGGGAATTATTTCATACTATACAATATTAGTATGTATATGTGTACGTATATGTATGTATATATGTATGAATGTATATATTTAAGTATGTATAAGTATATCAAGCAAATACACGCCTACCGATTTTACACCCTATACCCTATACCCTAAGGTTGCCTGGCAGAGAGCGAGAAGATCGATTATAACGATGAGGCAGCCCGGCGTATATTATTAGCTAGATTAGATTACATTATTATTACCAGTTCCTTTAAGTGGGCCTTTATATTCGCCACACGTCCTAAATGTTGACACTGCGTTCCGCTTAAAACATTTCTGTTTTCCACTTTCCACCAAATTCACGAGGCATTGTGTGTTCAGTGGCGGAACTTAACGCTACGCCTAGCCTCGTTACCAGAGTGAAGGAAACACGACAGATTTTGGGTTCGATCCACACTGGCGCAAGTTAATTATTAAATATTTAATATTTACACAATGCCGCCAGACTTCGGCGGAAAGTAGGATGCGTTAACACTCGGGTTCCTCTGCCTGCTTCATACGGGATACAGCGTGAAGCTGGAAAAAAAGTAAAAAAATGCGAAATTGAGTTCCGCCACTCAACATGCAGAGTAAGGAGGCACTGTGCTATACAGATAAATTAAAAAAAATCACACAAAGGGTATTCAAACAAAATAATGTCTTCACAATACCAGATTTAATAAAATTATCATTTACAGGTTAAGTTTCAAATTAGTGAAATATAATAATAAAAGCTGCTGGCTTAGTTATATAACACTAAAGTATTAATATATATTACATATTATTTGACGAAGTGATTTTGTGCTCAACTGGCACGTTCGAAACGTCAACTTTTTTGATATGAAATTTACACCTTATTGTTTTATATTATTTATTATTTTCTTTATTAACAATTTTAAATTACATATAATAGTAAAGGTATTGTGCTAAATGAATTACATGTACGATTGATTGTGCTTACATAAATTAATTGGTATAATGTATATATTTTATAAGAAGACAGAAGAAGACAAACGGACAAACGGACAAACGGACAAACGGACAAACGGACAAACGGACGGTTTCTTACTGGGAATGGTGCTGTGAGCGGAGGAGGAAAAATAAGACCATAGCGAATTGTATTATGTAATATAAATTCAAGCAATTTTCTTGTAAAAAAAATACTAAACTTTTTATTCTCCTCTGGTTAAATGTTTTAACGTAACTATTAATTGGCTCTGTAAATAAAATAATTAATAAATATAATAAAAAAAAAATTGTGATGTATTTATGACTAGCGGCCTGCTCGCGGGTTTGCCCGCTTGAATTACATGATTATTCATTTAAGAAATATAGATATTACAAACAGCCTTAACTATTATATAATTGATTTGGATAAGTACTCACGATATTATTTGTAAAATAACTTATCTAGCTCCTGTACAGTTTTAAAATTAGTAACATATATTATTAGTTAAATATATAATTAGTATACAGAATATACATAGAAAGCACGTGTTTAGGCATTTTTATATAATCTATAAAATAATCAACATTTTCGGTCAAGTTCACGTCGTACTCATGCCCCCAGAGTTTCGTACCAGTTTCATGAATGGAGATACACCAAAAGAATAACTAATTAAGTTGTAATTTTGTATCAAATTAAGTACAGATTAAAATTTGTTCCTAATGGTTCTTTTCTGTGACACAAATACAATAAGTATTCAATTTTTGAAAAACAATTTTGGAATTTTCCTTTATACGTGCCGTATATTTTAACTTATTAACAAATTTGGTAATTGTATGTCAACGGGAAGTATCCTATAGTTATGATAGAAAATGCGACAAAAAACGAAGCATAAACCCTCATATTTCATCGTCATATTTGATTGCGATGATTTAGAAGATAGATTTTTGTGCTCTAACGCCCAATATTAATAATCTATCTCCTACATCAATCTTCGATTGCATATATCTATTCAATCTCTAGATTAGATAGATGTATGGAACAATCGAAGATTGACGCAGGAGATAGATTATTAATATTGGGCGTAAGGGAATATAGACTTGAACATTGAGGTATCTAACCTTTAACCGATCTTTTACAAAATAGTCTTGACAGACGGACAGACGGACAAACAGCAAAGTTATCTTATAAGAATTTTGAGGTATGTACTCTAAAATACCCTTGGCACATATATACATGCAACATACAGGTGCAATAGTGCAATGTCGGTACGTGTTGTGATATTTTTATAAACAGTGTCAGAGCATTTTTTTCTTGAGACAATTTTTTAGAGGTTGCTCCTAAAAGTGATTTTTTTATACGTTTCTTAAAAAAATATTAATAACATAAACGAACGAACGGACTGAAGAACCTATTCAACATATTTCTTTTAATATTAAGTCATTCTTTATCACTGTCAATAGATATTATTGCGTATGTTTCTTTTTTTTTTTCAAATATAAATATTTTTAAAACTTTATGTACATTATTTTTTGATAGAGTGTAGCGGTAACCTTTCCAAACTATATTTTTTTTATGCACAGCACCATCTATTTAAGATCCCATCGCAATTAGTGATAACGTTACGTGTATGAGAGTATCAAGATTCGTTAGTACCTACTATTTTTGTCAATAGATAGCGTTACTTGTATCGATTTTTTACTATCTCAAATATTAACGTCTTGAAAACTTAAATACTTATATCTTTTGATAAAGTGAAGCGATTACAATGAAATAAACACTAAAACCTACCTTGATTTATTTGTAATTATTATGTATAAAAGTTGCTTAAATTTATTGTGTACTTTTTACGTGATACGTGTTCACATAAACAGACAAAGAAACAAACAGATAAACAGACAAACAGATAAAAATTCCAAAAATGTTGGAAATGGATTCTGTTAATTATCCTTTAACACCCTGGCAATTTTTTTTTAAATATTTTCAATGTACAGAAACGACTTTTTCTACAGATTTATTATAAGTATAGATTGTTATTTTTGGAATATTTAGAGAAAAAAATGCTTAGGGAATTACATTCGGCTCATTTTAGAGCAATAAAGACAGCGTCTATTAGAGTCTATTATTATTTTAGGTCTTCCATTAATAAGGATATCAAACGCGGGATAGGCAATTGCAACATGTGCTCGTCGGTGCGAGGTGCACCTCCCCGCGCTAAATCCGCCCCCTGGCCAGCATCTTCACGGCCGTGGCATCGCGTACATATTGATTATTTGAAGATTGGTCAAAATATCTATGTGGTTATAATAGATTCATATAGTAAATGGTTAGAACATATTTATATGAATAACGGCACCTCCACGACTGCAATGACAAGGAAATTAAAAATTATATTTTCTGTTATTGTGTCCGATAATGACCCGAAAATTAATTCAGGGGAATTTCATAAATTTTGTAATTTTGTAAAGAGTTCTGCCTCTTGTAACAGTATATATCTTGAGTATAAGTAAATAAATAAATAAATAAATAAAATAAAATATGCATGGCGATGCACATAAATAACATAGTTAATTATGAATAATACAAACTATATATTTTGAATAAAATATTAATCGAGACGAGTTCGTGTATTGTCGTCCCGAGTGTCGCGACCGTCGTTCCGTATATATAGGTGGTGGTGTTGCTCGGAAGGCAGCGGTCGAGTCGAACTCTTAAGTACTACGGTACTAATAAATATGATGCACATAAAGACTCGTACCAAATGTATAATAAATATAATGTGATAATTCGAAGTCTATGATGGCACGATCTTTTAGGATCGAATTTCTTATAAAGGCAATATATGTGTAGGAGCGACACATATTGTGGATCTTTGATCCTTATTATAATATTGAATGTTGCTTGACGTCGCGAAGGCTGA
>JAATLQ010031130.1:0-10339 GCA_013421005.1 Heliconius erato x Heliconius himera | reverse complement strand
GAGTAGCGTCCTCGAGCAAGGTCAATAGCACACTGACTAATGTACAATCAAAACAAACAATGACAGGTGCGCCGTGACTGCAATGCGCCGGCGCCGGAACTGGAGTGGGGACTCATAGCACGTGTTGTGCATACACTGACGCCGCGGACTTTGGACAATTTTCTGATTTTTTCTGAAAGTGATTCGGATAATCGGCGATTCGGATAGTCGGAGTTCGGATAATTGGAGTTCTACTGTACTAATATTTGAACCGACGATGGTATTGGTATCTAATCTAATCCCATTAAGAAAAATGTTTATATATATATTAAAATATCCTGTCTATACACGGAAACTGTGGTAGCTGATGCCGTCTTGTAATATGCAATGACTAGCTTTTACATACAGCTCCGGCCGCTTTGTTGTTATGTATGACAAATTCTGAGTGCACGAGATAAATATTTTATAACTTTCCTCGATAAATGGACTATCAGACGCAAAAAGATTTTTTAATTGGAACCAATTTTTCGAAAGGAATCGGAGGCAAATTTAATAATAAAACTAAGTTATATTTTTTATTAACTCAACGCTGTGCCTTGTCTACCAGAGCGGGATAATGAAAATAATAAATATTTTATTTCCTCGAGTGGAAATTGAATCTACTGTTGCGGTTACAGTCGCACGCTTTTACCCCTGCGCCACAACTGGCCTCAATTTATTACATGTTAAACACGTGAATACTTACTTATATACTAGTTTCTCATATAATCACTTCCATTGTTATATTTTAATCACGTGTTTCACAATAACAAGGAGGACTTTAATCAGAATCGCAATAACGATCACATCTTTAAATCACAAAACTAATCACTATTAATTCCTATACCACTAATAACTTAGGCTGCATGAAATTCAGTCTTTGTCTATTTTCTTGACATTTAAATGTCAAAGTGACATTAATGTGAAATTAAAGACAATATTTTTCGAATATTACTGTAAACAGGCAGTTAAATTACCAAAACTTTTAACCATATTTCTAATTTCCAAATTACATAATATGTCTAATCAGACTAAATAAATCTGACTAAATAAGACTAAATGAATCACTATTTTTCACAAAATCTCTCACTATCTCTTACTTTAAGGACAAAATTAGTTGAAAAAATCTGAAAAAAGAGGCACTGAAGTCTAGCCAGTACGAAGTTTCGGTTTCAACTAAGTCCATTGAAGACTAAAGTAGCTGCGGTTCATTCTGATGGGTTTACATAGTGTCAGTTTTGGAGGATAATGTTTTATTGTTTAATTACTGATAGTCAAATTATTAGTTAATTAAGACGTGTAATTAGGATTAAGATATTTATGTTTTACTGACTTTTCACTTCTAGGACTTAAATATAAATAACTAAGATTTTGATTTGTTGTTGTTGTATTTGTTTTGATTGTAAACGACACAGCTTGTGGATTCAATTCCCAGTTGAGGAAATAAATTTTCATTTCTTCGCTGGTAACGAGGTAAATTGTGGCTTTGAATTCCGCCACTCAACACGCAATGCCTCCAGAATTCAGAAAGTGACAAACGGAAGTGTCTTAATTCGAACGGAGAGTCTTAGCACTAGGTGGATACAGCGTGGATCTAAAAAAAGTTTTGTATGACACAATATAAAAGTGATGTTATATAGACTTACCCGATAAATATCCAATACGAAAAGAACTTATGAATTTGCACCAGTAGTTTCTGCTTGATTTTCCTTTCTAATAAGCAGACTCCAGGTTTTTATTTTTAGTATAGAAGTACAAATAGATATCTGTTAGTTTTTACGTTGTCTGTAGTAAATAAATTGTAGCTTTATATCGAAAATGGTGCATTAAATTTGTTTTTAAGATTAAATTAATTATTATTCTGATTATCTCTATTTATCGCAATTATTAATATAATCTTCCAAGAGTGAGTGGTAAGAGGAACAGGGTGAAACCTTGATTTTCTTTCGAAAACACAGTGTCAATGATATTGGAGGAAGTACACGTAAAGCATAAGGATCCTCTGGAGGACATGCGTGTGCAGCTTGAGGACAGTGGACGAGGCATAAGAGGTATGCAAAGACCGTAGCTTTCACCACTCTGTTCTCACTAGGTTCTCACTCGACTAGGGATAAAGCGTGAATCTCTTAAGCAAAATTTGAACTAGTAGTAGTAGATCCAAAAATATCAAATTTACTTTAATATGTTATCACGAAACATATTAAAAAGTCCCTTTATTTTAAATAAAGATAACAGCTCCATATAAACCCACGCCATGGCCGTTCCGTGCCATTTTTTCCGTGACTCACAGATAATAGTTAGATGTTTATGTATGTATGTTTGTGTGTATCCGTACACTTAACAATAGAAGTATTGAAACTACAGTTTTTACCTAAATTCACAACACCGTTATAATAATGGACTATGGTGGCACAAGTGGAAATGTCTGGCTGTATACACGATGGTTGTAGGTTTGATTTCTAGATTTCTTTTCGTGGTAAATATATTTTCGTTCTATTGAACAATAAAACGAAAATTAATGGAGAATATAACACATAAAAATAACTTTTTTTTAAATTTAAACTTATCGTTTCAATATTACGTATTACTTATATCGAGGATAGTTTTTACCTAACCTTTTCTTGTATACTGTATTTATTTTTTCTTTATTATAAATCTGAAGGCTTTGTTTGGTCGAAAACACTAATCTTAGAAACTACGTCTTCTATTTGAAATATTATTTATTTATAATTTATAATTTCAATTTGAATTTGTACCTGCCATCAGAGTTATCTCTCGTACTTACAACGTGTCATGTGTCATACACATCTTTTAGTTATTACCATTTAACAATAAGGGCAAAGCGAGATAATCAATAGAACCGATAGAATTATGTAATTTAAAGCTTGCGTCTGCAGGTAGTATTAGTTCAGGAAAATCTCTGAACAGTATACATTTGTGGTTAAATCCTAAAATATAATGACCTCAAAAGGGGTGCCCCCCTTTCAAATTTGGTATTAAAGCCGTTAGTTCAAGTAAGGTATCAAATGAAAGGGAAAGGCAAAGGGAAAAGAGGCGCGACCTCCAATTTTTGTACGGAGCCCTCAGTGGGCGAGCCCGACTCGCACACACTTGTCCCGATTTTCTTAATTATGGAAAAGGCGAACGAGCGTACAGGTCACCTGGTGATCACCACAGTCCACCACTGTGTGAACACCAGAGGAGCACAGGTATACAGTACAGATGCGTTATCGGCCTTCAAGGTGATTGCAATATTTAATATTTTTGTTTCTTCAGGCAAAGCGCGGCGTTGAGTTCCGCCACTCAACTCGGAATGCCTCCATAATTCAGCGGAAAGTGGGAAGCGCTTAAGCGCGAAGTGTTTTAAGGGGAACACAGTGTCCTAACAATAGATTCCTAAATGTTCTCGGCTTACCCTGCTATATGCGTAAAAATTAAGTAGTGTCCGAAACAACGTTTTTGGCCGAAACCGAAACTGAATCTTGAGTATTAGTCTTAGTTTCGACTGAACTCGAAACTCAAACTTGTAATATACAGGACTTAATACGGCAGGTCAACAAACTAACTGAAACAGTTAAATATTATTAATATTTCCGAAAGTGAGAATCGATCCCACAGCCTATGGTTACATTCCTGAACTAAAAAAACAGTGATCAATTTCTCAACCGTTAATTTTAATTGCTTTATTACAGTATTTTTTTTTATACAGTAAATTACACCCAATTATTTAAAAATTGCTTCTACCGGCTTCCCTCAATTATTTCAAATGAATTGATTTTATTTAACCTCGGATTATTGTTTAGGAATAGAAATAAGTTATTTTATCCAAAAATATACTAAGCATACATCTCGTTATTGTTAAAAAAAATATTTAGTTTTTTTTGCTGTCGCCCACTAATCCTACAAACGTAAAATTTATTTTTTTCCTGTTTGTATTTTTTGGAAACTCTCTCCTGCTGTTTGGCTACACTCCCTAACTAACTTACATGGTAAATTTCAGCGTTCTACACAGCGCAGCTCCGGCTGTGCCTTTCCTGTCAGACACACGTTGTTAAATAAATGTTTGTAAAGGCTGGCAAATAAAGCACGGTGTTAATTTCTGGCACTCAACAAGCATTTCGGGATAAAATGGAGTCACCTGATACCAAAGCGAAGAAATGAAAATAAATCATCTTTCCCTAATTCCCCAAATGGGAATCGAGCCCACAAAGGCTTCATATCACATTTAATATCATTTTAACCAAAACAGCTAAATTCGGTCAGGGCTAACCGAAATTTAAAGAATGCAGTATTATTTAAGTAACGATTTAAAGTTGCAATTATGTTGTTTATTACTTATTATGTAAAATCTGCGAAGGTTTTAACTGTAGCATTGAGAGAAATCTTAAAAACGAAGGCAAGTGTAAGTAGTACGCACGATGTATAGGTTCCGTAACCTTTTATATGTAACTTTAAAATTACTTTATTTTTGAGATATTAAGAAATAGCTTCAGTATATAGTTTTTTTTCTTTACGCTGTATCCCGCTTATAGCAGGGTAGACAGAAGGAAACCTAGTCTTAAGATAGTCCGTTCCCCGCTTAGCGCCTAATTTTCGAGACTTTCTCGTTAGAAAATGAAATGAGCTAGAAAATGAAAATAATTCATTCCCTCAAGTCGGATTTGAATCCACCGCCGTCGCGTTTACAGTCAGACCCTGCGCAATGAAGATCTCAATATTACTATTAGGTATGTATTAAAATAAATCTCTTGAAACTGCAAAAGAAAAAAAATCCAAATTAAATAAATATTTTTTATTGAATCCTAAAAATACAGTTACTTACAGGAAGTTCAAATTTATATTGCCTACATTTGGTTATTTAATGACGAAGGTAACAACGTAATCATGACTTACCTATGTTTACGATAGTTGTATTGATTCAGGAGAATGTTGAAACAAAATGAAAATAAAATATCGTCGGTTTTTTCCGCATTGCAGGATAATCAGAGGGAACCTAGTGTCAAGACACTCCGTATCTTACCTACTTAATGCACAATTTTTGAGACATTGCTTTTTGAGTGGTTAAGCTAAACGTTTTTACAAGCTTTTATTTGATTTGCAGTGTTATATGTAGTGTATGTAAAATCTTGCAAGCTCCATTTGCTCCACTTCCCAGTGCCGTTTGAACTGAAATTTGGATTACGACTGCCGTTCTGATGACAATGAAACAAAATGGCGGATTACAAATTTTCCCACAATCCACCAATTTGATATTTGTCAAGTGAAAAAATATGATTTGTAAAATACAATTACATTATAAAAAATCTAGAATTTAATGTATTTTACTTACATCCTATTTAGTGAGGCCTTTATAATGAGCTCAAACACGATTCCTCTACTATACATTAGATACTAGGAGAATTTGGTATCCTACAGATATACTGCGGTATCCAGTCAACGTTATCAATGTAGGCAATATTGCTAAAGTGACAAAATATGAAATAAGAAATCAATCAAACCAGTGAAAGTCACTTCCATCCTCCATATTCCATTCGTTCATCAACTAGAAAAGAGCTGATAGTCTTCGACGACTGTTGTGATTCGTTATTTTACTATAGAGTTATACAGTGATTGCTCAGAAATATGTTTTTTATTATACATTATTGACTTTACTAATTAAAATTGATTGTACCGGATATAGCCAAATGTGCCATCGAAAAGTTGTGTTGTATATACTTTAATATCTGATTTGATTTGTGAACAATTGAAAATAAATTATCTGGAGTGGAAAGTGGAGGCTAAGCGTTTTACAACAAGCCTGAACATATATTTTTGGGATCATAGCTAAGAACATATTCTATTAAAGTACCTCTAAAACAAAAATAGATCAAAATCGGTTTATCCGTTTGGGAGCTACGATGCCACAGACAAACATACATATATGTACACACACACACACAGACACGCCAAACTTATAATACCGCTCTTTTTTGCGTCTGCGGTTAAAAATAAAAAGAATGAAGACACTTTCTTACTCATCTGTACACAAAACAATTAGAGCAACTGACACACAACGATCTCTTTCAATCTTTAAAAAGAAATGTATGTCTATCTTTGTCATTTCCTAACTTCGTTAAAATCTTTTTTCAATCTTACGTTTAAAGTAATAAGAACTCTTTTTGTTTGGTTTTTCTGTTTAATTCCTAAATAAAAGATTATTAAGTCTATCATATCTAATAAAGAATAGTTGTTATAGTTCTAAGGTATTGAGATGGTCGTGAGTTCATTGAAAAATGCCAAATAGATTTGGGCTTGGTATAAAAAAACCATAGCTTGGTTAAGATAGGATAAGCTAAACAATATTAGTTAAACATATATCAAAAATAACTAAGTAAATATATAACAGTTAAGTACCACATAATCACAGGCCGTCGTGGCGCAGCGGTAAACGTAAAATGGAAAATTACCAGTAGTAATTTCTTAGTGTTCCTTTACAGCAGTTTCGTCTGTGCTTTGTCTGTCTGTCACTCAGTAACGGAACAGTTTTATATATAATATACTTATAATATAGATTACTGTCTGGGAAGGAAGAGACCAGTTTATCTTCAAGAAGATATTCTTGATGACACTGGAGATAAAATACGTAAAAAAACACGTGGACCATCCAAGAAGTATTAATGAAGTTGTCGATTTTTCCTTTTTTTAGCTTCAAGCTGAACCCCGCACATACAAGGATAGGCAAAAGGAACCTGGGAACCTAGTGTTAACACACTCCTTTCCGTATTAAGTCAATTCTATTCCCCATTTTCCCCCAAATTCTTGAAGAATGCGTTTTGACACGGCGGAAGTCAACGACGAACCCAATTAAATATTTCAGAAGTCAGTGAGGATCGAGTTTATAATAGTACGTTTATGCGCCTACACCTACAGGTTGGTGTCTGTGTAATAAGCATTTCATCGTCCTTTTTCCACTTCCCTACATCACATTATAAAAAAAAAATAGGGCCAAAATAAAAACTACTTACATTCTCCTTATCCACATCCAATTGCGTATCCCGTTTAGGCAGACTGAACATCATTTTACTATCATTCTTCTTGTACCGTTTCGTTTCCGTTGCGAACTTCTTTTCCATGTTCTTCTGGAGAACTTTAAAGTCCTTTGCCACATTTTCCGTTGACTTCCAAACTTTGGCACTTAGTATTTGAGGTTTGAGATCTGGTTTCTCGTTTTGCCCAGAATTCTCGAAGCTCTCTCTTAGCTTCTGGAAATCAGTTTTCTGAACTTCTGGTGAGGGAAGACGTGTTGCTTCGTAGGGGACGTCGTATATCTTTTGATCCTGAAAAAGTATAGGCAAATTAAAACAAGTTTGCAGCTGGTAGCAAAAAAATATTTACATATTATAAAATAGGTGTTAATAATAAAATTAAGAATAAAAAGACAATAACAGTATGGAATTGATCTAATAATATGTTTTTTTTTCCTTTTTTTTTTTAATCAAAAAATATTATTGTACGTATAAAAAAAGAAATAACATTTAAATTTACTATTTAGCGTTATGCGTTTATATGATATGTATTTAGCGACATACAAAAGCAAAGTGCAAAGGGTTAACAGTATTTGGCATGGGGATCGTAATGTTATGGCATGGCCTTTGTTACTGTAAACATGGTTTCGGGTTGGATTCCCACTCAGGGGGGGAATGAATTAACCTCGCTCTGTTAGTCCTAAGCAAAGCGTTGATTTCCACTACTCAATATGCAATATTTCGAATTCAATCGGAAAGAGGAAAACAGTTTCTTAATAATAAATAGGTTATCTGCGCCTACACTGCTATAGGCGTCATACAGCGTAAAGCTAAAAAGAAAATTCAACATTCCCATTAATCGGATTTGAGCCCGTTCTAAGACAAGTACCTCAGAATACTCAGACAAAAGAATAGCTAACATAAACGTTGTTTTGCAAACAAGTCAAAACTTAAAATCCATGTAATTTATTCGTTTTAACGAATCACGTTCAGAATAATTATGAAAATGAGTAACAAAGATTAGACACAGTGAAATAATTGTTTAAAAGTTAAGTTGGATGACGTACATGAAAGTATTATTACGAGAAGCTTCATTGTATGGTAGATTAGTAGATAAAGCGCGGCGTTGAGTGCCGCAACTTAATAAGCAATGTCTCAAAATTGGGCGGATAGAAGAACAGATTGTCTTAACATTACGTTCCCTCCGTCTACTGTCATACGGGAAGAAACGTGAAACTGTTTTTTTTTTTCATTCATCCTAGTAAAATGTGAACCCACTACCTGTTCTGCATGATCGCATGCAAAGACAGCATTAAGTACGTCGTCTATTTTACGTACATTTCATTCAGAAGTCAACATAACGCGATGAGTGACATGTACATTGAACATTCATCATTTAGGCAGCGGTGTCGAACCTTTATATTACTATTATATACTTATTATTTTTTTGCTTTCCACAACACTCACGTGGCAGAGTAAACAAAGAGAAGAAAAAGATAAGAAGGAAGTGTTAAGGCTATATTAATTTTCAATCAACAAAACTTTCAAACTGCTAAGAGCAGCGCAGTAAAGTGTTATTGACACCTAATAAATAAATATTTTTATATTTATAGGGATAGAATAGAGATAGATAAATATTTTAAAAAATCGTATAAGAATTTTAACATAGCGGTACTCGAACCCGCTACTCTTGAAAACCCGCTAAACGCCCTAACAATATGTAAAAAATGTAACAAACTTATAAAACTTTCGTTCTAGTTCTAAGAACGTGTGGTTTAGTGATCAGAGAACTTAGAGAAAGTCAAAGAGTCGCGGGCTTAAGTCTCGTTGCATTCAAAATTTTAGACGTTTTCTAGTAATATTAATGTAACGTTTTTTTTTTCGTCTTCACTTATTTCGCATATGAAGGTCACTTTATTATTCATTATAGATCAAAAAATACTACAAAAATATTATAAGCCAAAAAAAGTTTTAGTTAGGAAAGAAAAAAAATATTTTTTGACAGAACTTATAAATATTTAAGCGTGGCGGGATTTAAACTCGCGTCTTTTGAATAACTTCATAGAGTCGCGGTTTCAAATCCCACGGCGTTTAGTTTTTTTTATATTTTTTCTAAAAACTAACACAAAAAATGTTACCCACACCTGGCTCAGGCTACACAAGTACATAAAAGGAAGCGGTGAGAGCCACTTTCTAGTTAAAATGTCTCCATATTTGCTTTTTCTCGAACTTTCTAATAGTAATTGGTGTTTAGCTGTTAATTATAAGTCGATACGTTTCGACACCTGAGCGCTATGACGTATTGCGATAATAACGGGTTCAAATTTCATATGTGCAGAATGCAAATTAATCTTGAGGTCATCAGTGGCGCAGGGACACAAGCATGTGACTGTAAACGCAACTGGTTGTGGGTTCGATTCCTACTTAAGGAAATTAAATATTTAAAATTGTGATTTATTCCCTGTGGTGTCGAAGCAAAGCGCGGTGTTGAGTTCCGTCACACAACAAGCAACGCCTCCAGAATTCGACAGAAATTGGGGAATGGATGTGTCTGCTATGTATGGGATACAGGCTATACGTTATCGGGTCATAACGGGTCACGGGTAGACCTTCAACTCAATATAAGTAATCTGGTTTAAGGGTTTCATTTGAAATGTGTAAAAAACGTGTAAAATTAAAGGTTTTTTATAAGATCACTTAAATTTTAAGGAAATGTAGACCAAATAGTTATTATGAAACAATATATTATATCAATCTGTACAGTAACGTGAGACAACCGCAAATACCGCTCGGGTTGAATGTCCTGATTGCTACTTGAAATATCTATACTATTCTATATATCTATACTAGACGGCGCGCCCCTGGTTTGCATAGAAAATTAATAAAGATATAATTATAATTTACTTAAGGCCGTTGTGGCATAGTGGGACAGTGTCTAACTATAAATGAGACGACTATAGATTCGATCCTCATTAATAATTTATCTTTGTAATTTATCTCTTCATGTTCCCGCTCTAGTAGACGAAGCGCAGCGTTAAATTCCGGAGACTGACTATTCCATACATTTTTGGGCCCAGAATGTAAAGATATGAAAATGGTATGATTTAATAGATTTAGGTACATCATTCCCTCCTTGAAAACTATATAAATTTTGGCAATCTGAGAGCTGAGTTATTAGAGATTTGAAAAAAGTGAGGTTAAGTTCGCAGACCAATTTCTTGAATATCAACTTCTATAAAATATGTGATTACTGAGTTGTTTAAGCATTATATATATATATATATATATATATATATATATATATATATATATATATA
>JAATLQ010031129.1:0-10334 GCA_013421005.1 Heliconius erato x Heliconius himera | reverse complement strand
AGAAAAACGAAGAAATACGGCTAATGTAAGTTGAACTGTCGATCCCCTATCGTTTCCTACGAGAAAACGCAAATGGGAGACCAAATTATACAATTTCGACGTTTGTCAAAGCGGACTAATGCTTTTATTAGGCGAATACTTACTTGAATTTATTGAATTGTTTTATTTGATCGTCTGTTCCGTCTTATTGCTAATGTAGTGAAATAATATCTTGGTATTGACGGCATTATTCTTTTCCCAATTATTTTAGTTTTAACTTTTGTTTTAAAAAATATGTGTACATACATATGTATTTGAAGTTATCTTACTATAGACTGAATGAAAATTGTGATTGTTTTACTTGGTATATATGTAAATGGTTACTTTTTACTTGGTAATTAAAGTATAATATAGTACGTAGTATTATAAGCTAGTAACAGTGGTTAGTAATATTTATACTGCAACATCATATCTTTTTTAGAACCATATACGTATAACATATCGTGTTCCGTAACATTATTGTTACCTTTCAACAGAAATATAGTGATTTGTAAAAATCATACGCGACGAAGTAAAAATAAACGGCCAGATATTTCTTTTGAAATAGGCAATAAAATAGCTTTATACATCCATTCTCGATACGAGGTAACCATTTCTCGAGTCAACAGTACAAAATGGGCCCGCAAGATAAGTAATAGACCAATATACTCTATCTATATAGAAGTGTATGGTGGGGGCAGGTGTGAAATTTGGTTCCATTGTAGTCCATCCGCAACAAACACGACAACAATACGTCCATTTGTAAGCCAATGTGGTTGCAGTGATGAACGATATGTCAAATGCTATATTTTACCCTCTCTTCCTCCACACGTAGGTTTTAGTACATAAATATCTATATATATTTGAGATCTTGAACTTGGTTATAGGTTGTCATTCGATTATGACGAATTACAGAACTTATGATGTAATGAGATGTAATGGAAGCAGTGCAGTGTCTTTATACTTTGTAAACACTATAGTAGTATTATTTGGATCATCTTGATGTAACTTTTAATTATTTTATATATTTATGTAATTTGAACTATTTAATTTTATATTTTTAAAATAATACACTTCCATAGGTGCTTAGTATTTTTTATCTGTACAAAATTTTATGTATTGATGGATAAAGTTATAGAATTAGGAACAGAATCTACCGGCATATAAAATATCGATTATGATTGGATGGGTGTCCGGCAGCGTTTTTTAAAGCATTCGTTACGGTCAATATTCAACGTGTAACATTGATTGAATTTAAGTGGTTTCCTACACCACTGTTTTTTTTGAACTGTGTTTTAAGGGGATTTTAAATGTCATTAATGTTTTTTTTTGTAATTTTGCCAAATATTTCTTTTTTAGAAAACGTATAAAAATTTGAACGTAGCGGGACTCGAACCCGCGCGTCCTGGAAACCGACCACGCGCTCTAACCACTAAGCCATATTTCATCAAGCTACGTCGAAATTTTTATACGCTAGTTACAACTTATTTATGTTGTTAGCGTCTCTGTAGGGAGATTTTTACAAATTTCCGCTACCCAAAGATAATTACTAAGAATTATCATCTGGCAAGAGATATTTATTAAATATAAAATATAGGCGCGGGTTCGAGTCTCGCTACGTCCAATTTTTATACGTTTTCTAAATAAGTATTTTTCTTTCGTAAGTGTGAAATAACACTTTAAAAATTTTAAAAATAGTTCTTTGCCTATTAGTATTTATTATAAGTATTATTAATACAATAATATAATATAATATGTATATGAGAAAGAAATTTAAATGTAATATTTTTACCGTATAAATAGTAACAATTTATTGTATTAAAATGTCAACAACATAAAATCAAATATATTTTAATTCAATAAAAAAAACGCGAGTGACTGTAACGCAACGGCTGTGGGTTCAAGATTACCACCCCAGGTAAGAGGACAAATCGCACCGCTCAGTTCCGCTAATCAACACGCAATATCCGAAACTCAGGCGAAAAGTGGGGAACAGGATGTATTAACATTAGTTTCAACTATCCTATCCTGTTGTATGTAGGATACACGGTAAAGCTAAAAAAATATAATACATTCATTAAATGTATATTGGAATATTTATATAGGCACATTTTTTTATTTTATTTTAAAATAAGTCTTTAATTGTCTATGATAAATTACTTATTGTAATCAAGAAAAGCAATTTTTGTAAGGATTCCTTCTCAATGCTTTAGGTATTTTTGGCTGTAACATGAAGGTTCAATTTTTCAAGGTTAAAAGTTCAAAGGTTCAAGTTCAACATTGAATAGTAATTTTAAAATTACATTAATCTCTCCTGTAAATAATAAATACAAATTAGCCTACCCTACTTTATGCGGATTTTTTTCATATATGAGTATACAAATGCTGCAACAACATAATATATAAATTCTTAAAAAAATAAATCCAGAAAAGTTGCTGGTATGATAGTAAAACGTAATTTACATACTAGTCCATTAACGATTCTTATTTGTTGGTATAACATAATATATGATCTCATCTGCATGTTTAATGTTACCTATAAATTGTGAAGCAATAATAAAGAACGTCGTCACAGTATTATAAGTTGGATCGTCTAAATTACAAATTTTAAGACCACCGGCTCTAGTCTGGAGTTCTTTTCTAGTAAAAATATTATTTATAAAACTAATTTCATTTGCTTGCTCATAGGACGTGGACGTAGATCGTGATACTCGGAGAGTGTGAGTTCAAATAACTAACTTAACTTAACTTAACTTAGCTTCACGCTTTATCCCTTGCGGGGTAGTCAGAGAGAACGGAGCGCCAAACGCTACGGTAAATCAAAAATCAAATAACTATATTTAACTTAAAACTTAACTTAAAAACAATACCTTAGAGAGTATTTACAAACAATGAAGTCATATTCACTCTGTTGCTGAATCATCTATTTTACCATTTTTTATATGAATATTTAGTATATATTTTTATACTCATTACATAATATCAAATAGAAAGACTCACGGGGGGTCTAAACATGTAAATTCCTTAGCTATTAGGTATTTAAGTTTATTGAAACTTTATTGTAATTAATCTATACTAAACTAATAAAAACGATGGACTCAGATTTGTTTTATGCAAATCGACGAAGTGATTTTGTTGCTGCTGTCGTCATTCTAAATTTGTTTATCTTTGTTTTTTTTTTATATTTGTTAAAGCTTTTTCATTTTTTTACTGAAGTAAAACAGCGATATGTAAGTTTGACAGAGAAGTACTAATATCGAATAGAGACCTTGCTACTAATAGCAGAGCAGAATAAAGCAAGAAATTAAAAAAAAATGTATTCACAAAGACAAGATGATTTTTTTTAATCCAATAAATCTTTACTTTAATAAAACTTGTCACTTAAAATAATACAACTAAAATATAAAAATTCATATCGACACTAAAACATATTATATATCAGTACTAAACGCCCTCGTAAAAGCCGAGGGTCAAATTTCATTGGCTCACATTACTGTCCATCATACAGCTGAGTACGGGGGAGGATCAAGATATCGGCTATACTATGAAAATACCTCTATAAAGCTTTCAATTATATGTATTCTGTTGTCTATTGCGAGTATGGAAAACGTTTTTCTTTTAGTTTATCAAATAATGGTAAATTGAACTTTGTGTCAAACACTCCATTCTCCACCTTTGGCCTACATTAGAGACTTTGTATGGGGTAACGGAATTCAACGCTGTATTATATCTTATCATTCTCTATTAATTGGGGATAGGGGCCTACAATTTATTACAGTCAAACTCTATTGAGATGGCATGGATATTATAAACTAATTTTGTTTCATAAAATAAATATTTTTTTAGCTTCACGTACAGAGCAGAGTAGCACAGGGAACTTGAAACCTGTACTAGGCTTAAGACACTCTGTTCTTATTAAAACACGTTCCCTACTGTCCACTGGCAATAATTGATAAGTGGCAGAACTCAGCGCTGCGGTTTACCTCGTTACCAGAGAGAGGAATTGAGAATATAAAATATTTCATCTCCCCTGGTGGAAAACAAACCAACAACGCCAAGATGTTGTTACAGTCGCACGTTCGTGCACTTGTGATACAAAGACCTCAATCTAAATATTATTTGAAAATAAGTATATATTTAGAAAATGTCAGTTGTTTGTCAAAAACCTTTTTACATAGGAGGTATATTAATGTCTCATATTATTATTTATATATATTATTACTAGTATAATCTATGTTATTATTGTATGGAAACGTTGAGGATTTTGCGCGTTGAATGCGACTACTGGTTGATCTTTAAGTTAAATACAAGAATGACCCCTTAACCTTTTCGCTTGTGTTATGAAATCAAGCTATATATTATGTACACAGGTACATATGTGCGTAGACTTGCGAAATAACTACATAAAAACTGTTCATATCTTTGCATTCTGCAAAAAAGAAAATTTGAGAATTAGGAAGGAAAGTTTTATTATAATTTATTATTAGTCACATCATCCACACTTTGTTCCGTATAGGTAGACAGGGAACGTAGTGCTAAGACACTCCTTTATCCACTTTCCGCCCATTTTGAAAATGAAAATGGTTCAAGACAAAACCGCGGTTATTTTTGTTTTTGTCTGTGTCTGTCTTTAGCTTCACGCGCTATTCCGTACATAGCAGGGTAGGCAGAGGGAACCTAGTAGTAAGTCACTCCGTTCTCTATTAGGACTGCGTGTTGAGTAGTAATTTCTTTTCCCGAATGGGAGTTGAACCCACAGGTGTCGCGTTTACAGTCGGACGCTGTCCCACTATGTCACAAATACCTTACAATTATAAGTCACACCGTGAATTATTTATTCCGAGTAATCTGAAATTTATATCACTTTAGTGGTATCGGTCAAATTATTAAATATTTAACAGATGCCCATAGATCGTGTGCTGACATTCAATTTAAATTTGAATAGCAAATTAGCGGTACAACTCTGCGACCGGTCTGGAAATCTGAATACTTTTTTGCCTTTGACTTAATTGCGGTGTTTATTAAATCATTTCATACCCAAATATGATCTGATTTTGGGTGAAAATTAAATGTAAAATTTTTATTTAGATTTTTGTGTTAGACATAGTTTATATTTTTACAAACTTTTTTTTACCTAGAGCATTGATTGCGTGGTCAAATGGAAATAGCTTTGTATGAAAGTTAACACATTCCAAGTGCTCCACGTTATGCTGGCCAAAGGTACGGTAGGTTAGATAGAAATAATTAACTTGATATGATATGGTCCTCCTTCATTAATGGACATCCTATCCATTATCCTTTAAAATCCGGTTAAAATAGTTTCATTTAAAAAGTAGCATTGTGTTTACGATGCTTAATTTTTTGTTTTAGTATTTGGTTTTAAGGCCACTTAACACGCAATGCCTCTAGAATTCGGCAGGAAGTGGGGAACGGAGTGTCTTACACTAAGTTCCCTCTGCCTACCCTGCTGTGTGCGGGATACAGCGTGAAGCTGATTTATTTATTTTTTTATATCTTTTAATGTTAACATAAATACATCAATCGCTATATTCTTACAATTAAATGAACTACTGGTGTGAAATGAAAATTGAAATCTTTTTGTCGAATAGACCATGTATCGAAGGAGGCTACTTTAAATAAGGCATACTACAACTCTTAGTATTAGAAGTTGTTCGGTAATTGTGGAAATCCAAGCGATCACTATCGTTCAAAAACACTTTTGAAATGTATAAGAGAGACAGTATTTGTAAATGACATTTACAAATACTATAAATGCTTTATACGATTTCATACAAACTTGACTTTCACAAGCGAAATGAAACTTTCATTATTAATTACAAAACTTGGTAACTAATTGAAATCCTTGTGTAAAATTTAAACACAAACGTTTTCAGAAATGATAAATTTCTTCTGTGTTTAAGTTTCTTCATCTCGAAGTTTCGATAAATTTATTTTTGTATGTTTTGTTTCATCTTGACACAGTATCTGTATATTTTTTTTATCAAGCATTTCTTACATCAAACGTAGTAAATAGAGAGAAAAAACCATTTCTTTTCCCCACCGTTCCCCATTTTCCGTCCAATTTTCGAAAGATTTTGGTCTCAATTTTCGAATGGCAGAATTATACTACTAATAAAAATATTATAATTTCCCTGACTGGTGATCAAACCCACGATCGTCGCGTTTACAGTCAGAGATAGGTTTGAGGGATAAACTAGCTAAATATATATCCTCTATTTGTATACTTCATAGTTTTAGTTTCAAAACACAGTATTTGAAAGCCTCACTATCATGATCACATTTTGGGCATATCATGTTGATCCATTGCTCAGATCCATCTCACCCGAATTGATTATCATACTAAAGATACATAAAAGAAACCATCGAAACATCTAAACGACACACCTATCAAATACAAAAATTGAAAATTACCTACATTAAAAAATACTTATTACTTTTTAAACAAACACATAAAATTGTCGTAAACTTTGATATCACGTTACATGTAGATAAATGTATAGGATTTTTTCTATTCAATCTCTGCCTACGCTTTAGAAAGTTTACATAACCATAAACTATTCTTATGAGATATTGATTAGCATTAAAGTCTAATGATGCTATTAAAAATCATTATGGGTATAACGATTTTTATGATTAACTCCAAGGTATTTGATAGAATATTTGTATGGTTAGTCATTATTTTGTGGTGTTTATGTGTTTATTATTTTACGTGTTTATGTGTTTCTAGGTCTCTCTTTTTTGTAAATGGAGTAAGAGAAATTTTAATCAAAGTTCTTAAGTTTAAGAGATTTAATTTTATATGTAAGTTTTAAATGTACTTGTGTATTTAGTTTATTGAATTATTTTCTATTAATTAATATAAATATCTATTTTATTATATTAAATTAAAACTAAAAAACACCATATGGAGACCTCATATAGATGAAGGCAAAAAGTGGCAAACAATATTCTTGAGAACTCTCAATAGTAAATCACTTGAGCAAGCACTCAAGTGATGAAGCTAGGCGTCGATTAACGACGGTGGTCAATTCCGGTCAATCAGCGCGCATGGTGGGCTGGAGGTTCTCAAAGTGTTGTTGTCAATACGTATTGAAATTAAAGAGTCACTTAAAATGTTTATGTATAAATTAACTTGAAATTATTTACTTATTATTTTTTCGTTCGTCTAGTTTTGGACTAATTAGAAGTAAATATTTGATATTTCTATTAAATTATTTGTATGGGATAAGATGTTTTTTTTTCAAAATGTGTTATTTTTATATGGAATGCACTATATCATTTTCAAATAATATAAAATGTAATGGTACCTGTTTTTCATCCCATTATTTTCGTTTGACGTTTGAATAAAACAAATAATTTAAATGCACCATTCGCCTTAGAAAGTCAATTCAGAAATTCTGAAACTTTTCAATCTATTTTATAAATTAGAAAACATAATTCACTCCTGCAAATTTCGCCTTTCAGTTCGACTCGCTCGCAAATGATCTCGCTACAGTGTTAAGAAGGAACCGCATTAGATCAATGAAAGCGATAAATGCACTACCGGGGAGGCGCTAGGTGCTTGATAGATTAGAGCTTTCACGACAGCGTATAATTAAATTTGTTAACGGAAGGAAGTTTGAATTAATTTTCTGTATAGGGTTAAGTCAAACAGCTGCATTTTAATCTTTCAGTTAATGATTTAACTTCTATCTTATCTTTTCTTAATTGTAAAGCAAGTTGTTGAAATAGCTGAAACCCAAATAGTTTTCTAGTAACCTCTGAAAAGTTCCACTATTTGACTTCTTGGTTTTATGACCAGACCAGCTCGATGATAGTCATATTATTGTATTCTCACAATAGCTATGTATAGCTGGCGAAAATCATCATGATACTATTATCCACACTTGAAAGTGAGTCAAATTCAGTTTCTTAGACTTAATAACCTAGTTACAAACCAACCTAGTAAAAGCGTGTTAAAAAGAGTTTTATTTTATACGGTTTGCCTTTTTATAAACCTTATCACTTACTACCGGTAGGCCAGTCGTGGCGCAGCGGCACGAGATGTGACTGTAAAACCGACTGGTTGTGGGTTCGATCCCCACTCGAGTAGATGAAATATTTACTTAAATTTATATTTCCATTTCTTCGCTCTGGTGTCGAGGTTAACCGCGGCGTTGAGTTCTGCGATTCAACCCACAATGCTTCCACAATTCGGCAGAAAGTGGAGACCCTGCTGTGCGCGGGATACAGCGTGAAGTTAAAAAACAAAAATCACTGACTACATTGATTCTCAAAATCGAACACAAAGAACGTTAAAATAGCGATACTTCTAATAACAAGATAATAAAAACCCACTAAAACAGATATTCCACAAATTGAATAGTAACGGAAAGCAATAACAGTTTCAAGAATAGTTAGGAGGGGTTTGTTAACTCCAACTAATCGAGTTCGATCATTGGATACTGCTCACTAACGGTCCTATTTTAGAATTTAAATTAGTCACTAAAATACAAATGTATGTAGTAATTGGTTCAGATTGAACATGTATGACTTAGAATGTGCTGACAGAAATAAAATAGCTTTGAAGAGAAGTTATTTTTGTGTGTGACCAGCTTTGTACTGTGTTATTGTCATCGCTTTACTGATCACGTGATTAACAAATTCTAATTTGATGCAAGTATAAGATTTATATAGGTACTATATGATTCATAAGAACATTTTATGTATTGGATGTAAAAACAGTAACAAAATATTGAGAATTATGTTGTGCTCGAAAAAATTATAAAAGATAAACGTGTATAATGGGAGAATACTTAATTTTAAAATAATAATTGAATGATTTTAGAATACATTTCATCTGTTATGTATAAATTTTTATTTTAATTATAATTGATTCTTTCTTTCTAATGATTCAACAGCCGAATCTGGTAACTAGTTTTAAGAAACTCCGTTTCCGTGAAGATTATTCCGTTTCTCACTTAAGATCATTTAATAATTCATTTCCTCGAGAGGAAATCGAACCAACAACTCGTCGCGTTTACAATCACACGCTTCTGTCCCTGCGCAACGACTGGCCTATATTCATTTCCAAAATGAAGTAAAGTAGAAAACGGAGTAAAATATCACTAAAACTTTTATATCCATATCGCACGATGCTTAAAAGGTGTAAACTTAAGGAACACGAAGTCATTTTAAAGCCAATACAAGTATTTACCAACTATGGTGCTAAATATATTAGCTACTTAAACAGCAACCGAACACTGTTTTATAAATTTAATAGTCTTACGCTTTCAACTTCATACGAAGTTTACATTATCGATGAAACTTTGACAAGCGCTGTCTCGCGGGACCTCAAATTGGCTTACGATCTTGTTACGATCGAGTAGTTGACTATCAGCACTTTCTATGAAACGATATTTTGTTTCTATCTAACTTTTATTATTTTGTTCATAAATAGGGCCTAAGTGTTAAAGCTTTGTTTTTAAGTTACTTAGTTTATTTTTTTTTTTAGTTATATGGTGTATCTCCCACAAAGTGGAGTAGGCAGAGGGAACCTGGTAACCTATTGTTAAGACCTTACCGTTTCCTGATATCTTCCGAATCTTGAAGGCGTGTTGAATGACGGGACTCAGTCTTGTTACCACGCGAGCAAATGAAAATATTTTTTTTTTCTTTTCTTCGGGTGGGAATGGAACACAGATAGTGTTAGAATCAAAATCATTTATATTTTATATAGCATGCCTCATACAGTAAACTTCAATCAAATTGCTCTAAAAAAGAGACAAGATGAATTGGTCGTTGAGTGATCGTTTTAGATATTGAGGCATTTTGAAATGATTCACAATGAATTTATTAGAGTACCGTTTTGAGTTGCTGCACATTTGCCCTTTTTTTATGTGTATGAGGATTTTTCTCACGATTGCGATTTGCCTCGACACCAGAACGAAGAAATTAAAATATATTTATAAACTAGCGGCCCGCCCACGGCTTCGCCCGCTTAAAATACATGATTATTGATTTAAGCAGAATTGATTGACAACTATAATAAAATAAAATAAATAAATAAATCAGCTTCACGCTGTATCCCGCACACAGCAGGGTAGACAGAGGGAACCTAGTGACTATTTAGTTAAGACACTCCGTTCCCCACTTTCTGCCGAATTCTGGAGGCATTGCGTGTTGAGTGGCAGAACTCAACGCCGCGCTTAACCTCGACATCAGAGCGAAGAAATGGAAATATAAATTTAAGTAAATATTTCATCTCCTCGAGTGGGGATCGAACCCACAACCAGTCGGTTTTGCAGTCACACAGA
>JAATLQ010031128.1:0-10330 GCA_013421005.1 Heliconius erato x Heliconius himera | reverse complement strand
TGAGCGGTAAGAGAGGTAGGGGGAGACCTCGGTTGACCTTCGAAAACACAGTATCAAAGATACTGGAGGAAGGTCACGTAAAAAGCATGAGGACCCCCCGAAGGGCATGTATGAAGAGGTTGATGACAGTGGACGAGGCGAAAGAGGTATGTAGAGACCGTAGCGTTTGGCGCTCCGTTCTCTCTGACTACCCCGCAAGGGATAAAGCGTGAAGCTAAGTTAAGTTAAGTTAAGTTAATCGTTTAACAACTGGGGTGTCAGTTTAACCTAATCTTAATATTAATACTGAATATGTCACATTTCAGATGGAAATTCATAATTCATATCTATTGTTACGGCTTGGTGAGGTATGCGCAACCTAGAGTTCATAATTGATATCAGAGCTAGTACTAATACTGTTTGTGTTCTGGCTTGTCTCAGTTTAATTATGCCTTTTGGCATTTCGTGTACGGGCATTTATCGTAATTTAATCGTACTAACCGATATTAGATGGAATTTTGATTATTTTTTTACTGTAAAAGTATTGGGGGTTCGATTCTCTCTTAAAATGGAATACTTGGTTTATTTATTCGATCAGTGTCACTTAATACGGGATGCCTTGAGATTTCGACGGAAAGTAGGGAACAGAAGTGTCTTAACACTAAGTTTCCAGGTTCCCTCAGCCTACTTACTATGTGCGGGATATAACCAGAAGCTTAACAAAATGCCCTCTCATTGGAACAACGCTTGACTACTAACACGATGATTGTGGGTTAAACCCCCACTCGAAGTGATAAATTATTTTAATTCCTGTCGCTTATAAGCTATCAGTACGAAAATTTGGTACGAAAAATGAAAATGGTGTGCTTTAACATTAAGTTTTCTCTGCTGTAAGCAAATACAGCGTGCAAAATATTCTGTACTATATATTATAGGCGCGCAGCTAATAAATATTTGACTGTACATGTGATGGTAATGAGTTCTATTTTAATTAAAGTAAATGTTTATTTTAAAATGATTAATCAATCTGATTTCTCTAACTATCGTAGTGTCAGTGAAAAGAATTGAACTAAGTGTCTGATCACTATATCTAATGTATGCCTGCCTTTCTGACTGACGATCACTTTAATCTAAAGAATGATGATTTATCTTATTAAAATAAGTTATGATTATTAAATAACATTTTTTATGTAATCGCATAAAGATGTACTTTTAAGCTTACTTTATTTATTGTTATTATTAAATGAAACTTAAACTATAGCATTAAACGTATAAAGTTACTATCTACGCCAATATTATCTCAATGACTTCATATACCAGGCCAGTCGTGGCGCAGTGGCACAAAGTGTGACTGTAAAATCGACTGGTTGTGCGTTCGATCCCCACTCGAGGAGGTGAAATATTTACTTAAATTTATATTTCCCTTTCTTCGCTCTGGTGTCGAGGCAAAGCGCGGCGTTAGGTTCTGCCACTCAAAACGCAATGCCTCCAGAATTCGGCAGAAAGTGGGCAACGGAGTGTCTTAACACTAGGTTCCTGCCTCCCCTGCTGTGTGCGGAATACAGCGTGAAGCTGATTTATTCATTTATTTATTTTATATATTTTTAAGTTTACTTTATTTATTGTTATTATTAAATGAAACTTAAAGTATACCACTAAATGTATAAAGTTACTATCTACAATATTATCTCAATAACTTCATATAAAACGATATTTTTCAAAGATAAACGGTCATTAACCTTTCCATACCGTCTGCAACCCACAAATTATAACAGTTAATTAACAACTACTGACGTGATAATGAAGTTTAAAAATATACATTCCAAGAAAGCAGTAGCTAAATAACATAAATTATACAGTCTAGGTTTTAGTTCAGAATACTTAAGTCACCGCTTATAATAAATATTTCACCTAAAATATTCGGTTGTTTAGAATTCTTGATGTCGCCTCGCAATGAGGCCAGCATCGCTAAAGATAGCTTATCTGTCATTCAAAAAGCTTATAAAAGCTTATTTGAATAAAACATATCATTTGAGTTCTAGTTACTTTACTTACCTACAAGGCAAATATCGCTGCTGGAGAACAAAATGACAAGGATTTACAGCACTTTAAAATTTTAACGTTTCTAACGTCACTTCCGACTTTTGAGGAATTTTACTCTGTTCTTTTAAATGTATTGTGCTTACATAATGTGAACACTAGTTTATTTTATAAATTCTATAATAGCCTACTCTCCTGTGTGCGGGATACAGCGTGAAGCTGATTTATTTTCTATAATAGCATGTGTATATATGTTTCTGCTTCACGCTGTATCCCGCATGTAACAGGGTAGGCAGAAGGAGCCTAGTGTTAAGACGCTCTTCAGTTTCAGCGGAATTCTGGAGGAATTGCGTATTAAGTGGCGAAACTCAACGCCGCATTTTTTCTTCGAAATTTGAACGAAGAAATGAAAATATGAAATATTTTATTTTCTCGAGTGGGAATTTTTAATCTACAACTTGTCGCTTTTACAGTAAGTGACGGATCCTTGCGCCACGACAAACCTTAAAATTAAAATGTGTACATACCTCCAAAGTTTGAAATGTCATTAAAATACTACTAAAAAAAGTCACTGCATTCATTTGTTGAATATTTTAATGTTCGTTTATCTCAAAATATTAATAGACTAAATAAAAATTATTAATATTCTTTATCCGATTTTTTTAAAGACTTTCTATAAACTAAGGCTATTTCAGAATTTGATATTGGCAGATTGTGCCTGCGTGTGTATTCACAAACAGTAAATACAAAAGAATAAAAAAAATAAAGATTAAATACATAACATATATTTCCAATAAATATCTCTACTAGATATATTTATATATTTATATACAATGAAAAAATAAACATAACTTTATCAAAAGCACTGATGTTATTCGATATTGCAAAGGAACTCTCAAACGAAATGTAAATTACAAACAAAAACAAAGAAAAAGATAGATAGGTGGATTGTAAAAGAGAAATGGGTAAAAAATATGAAAATGGGCCAGATTTCAATTTCCAGCAAAAAACGAAAATTGTCTCACTCTGTTCACTTTATTTCATTTATAAGCGAACTACGACTGTAGTGGAATCAATCGGAAACCTCTTTAAAAGAAATCTTTGTTTTCTTTAATTAAAAATCCAATGAATATTTCTATTCCTTATTTTCGTTCCTTATTTCCTCGTTTTATAATATTTTTTGCTGGAAAACAAATAAATTCAAATTCAAAATATTCTTTATCCAAATAGACTACTGTAAGCACGTTTGAATCGTCGAATGAACATACATAAAAAGCTATCGGTTCGGACAACAGTTCTGCTGAGAAGAGCTGGCAAGAAACTCAACAGTTGTTCTTTTCAAAGTCAATGGTATAATTAAATTATTACATAAGCTGGCAGCTTTCCTACATAACATACAATAGACATTAATTCCATACATGTTTATGATATAAATATTATAGGGCAGTGTAATAAGCTTTACTTGTTAGTATTTTTTTACAGATACTTTAAATTGTTGTACTAGCAAACTTAGAATACACTGCGGAATTTTATTATGTACATGTATATTCAGACCCATAAAAGATTAATTAACTTTTTGGGGGCGAAAACGTATAATCTGCGAAAAGGACAACATCGTATAGGTTCTTCACATAAAATGTCTTTTATGATCATAAATATAAAGAAAAAATAAAGGGAGACCAAGAATAAATCCTTGTGCGTGCCCATCTTTAGAAGAGATCCAAATGATTTTACATTATTTGTACTAACCTTCTCGATTAGTTGGTTAAAATATGTGGCAATAAGATCAAAGGGACTATCTTGTATACCATAATCATATCATTTTAATAACAGAGTTTCATAATCTACACAATCAAAAGCTTTGGGTAGCTCACAAAACACTCATGCGTCATAAATGTGCTTTAGGAGTGCAGCACCCGCATCTTTAGTGGACTTTGGTGACATCATATTGCTCACTATGACAACAATTGTTAATATTTCAGAAAATTATGAGGTGATTAAATAAAAACTAATTTAAAATATTTTACTTATTTAATATTCGTTTTATACAAATTGAGTCCATACTTATTTTGAATACGTATAAAAAAATGAATGTAGCGAGATTTGTACCTCTTGGAAACCGTCCGACAGGAAATTGAGTCCATTTTGGTACAGTGGAAGAATAGTTGACTGTTAGCGCGATGGTTATAGGATTCTTACGTGGATGACAAGTAGAATATATTGGCTGATTGTGAGATCTATATTTATATAATTAATTAAAATTTTCCTTTGCAAACGGAGCAAATGACAGCCTTAACTACTCAGCGTAGAAAAGCAAAACTTAGCGTGTAAATTTCTTTGGAGTGTGCTAAGCAAGGTTTCTCTGACATTCCAAGGAACAAAACCGGAACTTTATGTTTCTACTATCAGCGGTTACGGCTGTGCGTGCGTCTTACCCCAGTGAATAGAAACATGTCCTTTTACATATGTAGATACAAATAAAATATCAAAAAAAAATTATAAACCTTTAAAAAATGTATATGCCAATGTTTACGTAAGCATTGGGGGAGGGGGTAAGAGGATTGCTTATTTTTGATGACATAGGGGAGGGGGGGGGGGGTCAATAATTGCAAAAAAACTGCTTACGTAATACTTGAACGGCCCCCCACACAAATTATTTTACGATAATCTAATAGATGAGAGACGAAAACAAAGAAAAAAAACATACAATTACCTATCTGTACCCAAAAAAAAAAAATAACTCCAAAAAGCTATAAATTTAAAATCTTCCCCTATATTTATTAGTAATTTCATTGGTAATATATAGCATGGCGAGTAGAAACTACGAAGATTAGTTTGAAATCGTCATCATCAATCAAGTTCCACCCTACTTCGACAAAGAGACCGGCGGCCTGTGATTAGCGCGCCTAAATTATCACACACGATGCTATAGTGGAGTAGGAGGAGGAGGAGGAGGATAAGGAGGTAATCTTTCACTCAACTTGTGGCAAATATATGGTTTTCTATTCTAAATGCTATATTTACTTTATCATTTGTTGTAGAAATTATTAAAATGGGTTATAAATTGTGTTTGTATTAATGTTAAATGTTTCTAAATTATTAAATTTCGATATTTATTTCATTTTAAAAAATATTTATTATTTTTTTAAGTGATAAGATGTTTAATGGACACCTTGGAAATGTGTTATTATCCATCTTTTATACGTTCAGTTTCAAAGTGGTAGCATGATTTATAAGGTATAAGTATGTTATTATAGAATTTTTCAGAACATTTAGTTCTGAACTATTTTCGATATTCGATAGCTTACTATTAAAGTTTCCTTTTTTTCAACGACAAATGTTATTTTGAATTCTAAGTTTCTTAAAACTGGTATTTCTACAAAAAATCGTGCTCTACCCTTTATCTGAGTGGTGGAGCTCAACACCGCGCTTAACCTCGACGCTAGATCGAAGATATGAAAATATAAAATATTTCATCTACTCTAGTAGGAATCGAACTCACAATCGGTCACCTGTACGTTCAGCAACTGCGCTACGACTGACCAAGGCTAAAAAATACGCTTAAACAACATTTTTGAACATGTTTGACTCTACACATATTATACATATTTACTTATCAGTTTCGATATCCGTTATGCCATACAATCTTATCCTTTTTATTTTGTTTCTGTTTCTGAGGAATTCCATAGATTATTTTGTTGTAATACTACTACTTGTTTTTGTAATATTTGTTTGTTTTTTTTATGTAATATATAAATAAATAACAATGCTACGCCGAAGGATATTCGATAATTTCACTAATCAGCTTGTGGGAAAAGGGAATCCTTACCACCCTTTACTAGTAATTTTATACTTATTATTGCACATTTACAGTGCACACAAGTACAGTAGTTAGCTTCACGCTGTATGCCGCACATATAGAGTAGAGCAGAGGGACCCTAGTGTTAAGACACTCCGTTCCCCACTTTCCGCCAATTTCTGGAGGCATTGTGTGTTGAGTGGCAGAATTTAACGCCGCGCTTTCCGCTGCAAACGACTTCATAGTTTATTTATTCTTTAATCGTAAAACGATATTCAAGTTTTAGAATCATGTGTTTCTATCTTTTTGCATAACAATATAAAATTTAAACTGATTGTAAGTCTGATGGTTGTGAGTTCCCAATCCCAAATTAATCGATTAATTAATTTTGCTACTTTGTTAAGATAGAGCGCGGCGTTGAGTTCCCGAAACACAACACTAAATTTTCTCTTCCTCTGTAGGCAGTAGTTACCTTTGTGGTTTTTTAAGTACAATTTCACATTTTAGAAATACTCATATTAAAATATTAATAAACTAGAGGGCGCGCGCGGCTTCGCCCGCTTTTTAGGAGTGAATTCTAAAAAAACCACGAAACACGTGTTCAATAAAATATTTTTAACAGTCTGAATTTAATTTTTTATAAAAATCGGTGGCGATTTTAAGATTTTTCCATATAAACTTTCAACCCCTTATTTGAACCCTTAAGGGGTGAATTCTTAAAAACCATGAAACACGTGTTCAATTAAATGTTTTTAAGAGTCTGAATTTCAAATTTTATAAAAATCGGTACAGATTAAAAAAAAATTCCATACAAACTTTCAACCCCTATTTCATCCCTTTAGGGTTAAAATTTTTCAAAATCCCTTCTTAGTGGATGTCCAGAATATGAAAATAAACATCTGCCCAAATTTCACGTTTCTACCATCAGCGGTTACGGCTCTGCGTGCGTCTTACCTCAGTCAGTCAGCACAAGGCCTTTTATATATATAGACTAGAGGGCGCGCGCGGCTTCGCCCGCTTATTAGGAGTGAATTTAAAAAAAACCACAAAACACGTGTTCAATAAAATATTTTTAAAAGTCTGAATTAAATTTTTTATAAAAATCGGTGGCTATTTAAAGATTTTTCCATATAAACTTTCAACCCCTTATTTGAACCCTTAGGGGGTGAATTCTTAAAAACCATGAAACACGTGTTCAATTAAATATTTTTAAGAGTCTGAATTTCAAATTTTATAAAAATCGGTACAGATTAAAAAAATAATCCATACAAACTTTCAACCAATATTTCATCCCTTTAGGGTTAAAATTTTTCAAATTCCCTTCTTAGTGGATGTCCAGAATATGAAAATAAACATCTGCCCAAGTTTCACGTTTCTACCATCAGCGGTTACGGCTCTGCGTGCGTCTTACCTCAGTCAGTCAGCACAAGTCCTTTTATATATATAGATGACAAAAGGTATACGATATACGGTATCCTGACCACGCTGTATCCCGCACGTAATAGGGTACGAGAGAGAGACTAGTGTTAAGACACTTCGCTCCCTACGTCCGCCGATTTGTGGAGCTCGTCGCAGCTTGCCTCGACACCAGAGTGAATAAATGAAAATATTTAATATTCATTAAATTATATTATATATTGATATATTATAATTAAATTATATATTGAGGCCGGTCGTGGCGCAGCGGCACGAGGTGTGACTGCAAAACCGACTGGTTGTGGGTTCGATCCCCATTCGAGGAGATGAAATATTTACTTATATTAATATTTCCATTTCTTCGCTCTGGTGTCGAGGTTAAGTGCGGCGTTGAGTTCTGCCACTCAACACGCAATGCCTCCAGAATTCGGCAGAAAGTGGGGAACGGAGTGTCTTAACACTAGGTTCCCTCTGCCTACCCTGCTGTGTGCGGGATATAGCGTGAAGCTATTTTTTTTTTATTTATTATTCAATTTCCTCGAGTCGGAATCGAAACCACAACCTGTCGTGTTTATAGTTGCTTGTGCCACTGCGCCACGACAGGCCTTAAGCCAAAAGCTCTTGAACACAAAAAATAGGGCCAAATTATATTTAATTATTATATAATTATAATAACATTGTTCATATTAAGATCCAAGATAAATAGTGGATTTCGTTATTAACTCTAACTAAAATAACTAAATAGTGAATAATATTACTGTTACATTAGTGAAGTAGTTTATGTTAAACACGAATATGCCATTAGCACATAATGATAACTATAGTTTACAATTTGCAAAGACAAAAGCTTAATTGAAAAAGTAATTAAAAGCTCTTTTATTGCTATAGCACTATTTTATACATTTCTATAATAATTATATTTTTCTTTTAGATACGCGCTATATCCTGTATATAGCAGAATGGGAAAAATAATCTGGAAACAGAGTGTTAAGATACTCCGTTCGAATGAAGACATTTCTTTTAGAAGTGTTATTCCACATTTAGGAAAGAAAAATACTTAATTAGAAAACGTATAAAAATTGGTCCTGGTCAGTATTCAGGAGGCGCGGGTTCGAGTTTCACTACGTTCAAATTTTTATACGTTTTCTAAAGACAACTGTTTAACACTTTCTACTGAATTGAAATTATTGCTTGCCCTGGCCGAATTGCATGTTGTAACACTGCATTTTGCTGCGTTACCAGACCGAAAATTATTATATTAATTATTATATGTTAGTTATAATTTATGTTATAATGAATATCTTTGCTTTTTAACAATTAGTTAAAAAGCAAAGATATTTATTAGCCTCTCTGTCGCTTGTTGCTCTCGCTCGCACGCTCGGCTCAGGCGGAACGTGACAATGAGTCAGGATATTGTCATGCGTGCAGCCAGCACTCGTCGAAGTAAAAGTCGTAACTTCTTTATAGATACTTTTGAATATACAGATATCACGTTTCAATGATGAACAATATTTTAAATAGTTATATAAAAAAAATAATGAAAAAAAGGAATACGGAAATGATTTACTCTTAGTATGAAAAATCTTATTCAATTATGAAAACATAAAAAATTGTAGAAAATGTCCTGAATACCAAACTACCATGTGTGAAACACACACACACACGACACTTGTGATCGTAAACCTTATTTATCTAAACAATATTGCTTCACAAACAGACATACTCCATAACACCTAAACAAAGAATCTATGGAACTGGAAACACATTCTAGACTCCTCGAGTTACTCTTCCAGACGAGTTTGACGCGTCGAAATAAAAAAAGTACGAAATTTCAATATTACTTAGTGTAAGTGTAATGGTAAAAATAGAATAAAACATACCCTTAGATCGTTGTGCCGTGAAATGAAGTGTCTTGAAGGAGACGGCGAAGCGTTTCCCCTGGGCTTGTTATTTTGCCTTGTAATTCTGAGGACAGGCGTTGCCAATATTTATATTTCTTGACATCGATTGTAAATGTCAAACGGATCATTTCAAAGTTACAAAGTGAGAGTGTAATTATTTAAAAATTGAGCACGAGTTTTTACTATAAAAGATAAAAAAAATAATCAGCTTCACGCTGTATCCCGCACACAGTAGGGTGGGCAGAGGGAACCTAGTATTAAGACACTCCATTCCCCACTTTCTGCTGAACTTTGGAGGCGTTGCGTGTTGAGTGGCAGAACTCAACGCCGCGCTTAACCTCGACACCAGATTTTTCTCGACACTAGAATTTCATCTCCTCGAGTGAGGATAGAACCCACAACCAGTCGGTTTTACAGTCACACCTCGTGTCGCTGCGCCACGACTGGCCTCGATATCTTATATAAGATATTATTGTTTTTTTTTTCATTCTTATAAAATTTTATAAAGAAAAATCTATAGATTAACATCCTAAGTACTAGATTTCTAAAAGAAATTAAAACTAAGCTTTCTCTTTATATCTAAAGCCACTCCACTCTTATCGAAGTTTCAAATCTGATCTATAATATTCTTAAGCCAAGACTAAATCAATCAATACGTGGCACTGGTCCAAGTATAATAGATGAGGTATATTCTATCAAACGATATTACAACACTCCATCGTGAGAAGGGAAATGAGTCGAATCATAGATTTATGATTCAACTATAAATTATTGTAACCAAAAGCTATTCCCTTAAAGGATATTATAATGCGGCTTCAGCTACATAAATATTATGACAAATTGCCTGATAAAGAAAATTGCTTATACTCTAATACCTAAGTCGTTTTTCAATGGATTATAAGAAAAGCAAATAATTTTGGAAGTTAACGTTAAGGTGTTAAACAAATAGTTACTATTGTTAGGCGAACCAACAAATCAGACACAAAATCCAGCTTTTACAATAAATTTATTTACACTTGTTATATACACATATACTCTCGTAGTCACAATATTGAAATATAAATTGTAATGACAAGTTGTCTTGACAATATCTTAGAACGTAATGAACACGAGTGCCGTGTCGTTTGTGCTTATATTGGAAATCCACCGGAAAAGACGCAGCACACTACCGCCACTTAATACAATCGATAATGGA
>JAATLQ010031127.1:0-10329 GCA_013421005.1 Heliconius erato x Heliconius himera | reverse complement strand
TTAAGGAAATTAAGTTTAAAGTATCGATGCGAACAACCTGAAATAGACATTCTTACGTATTACAATTTTTCACAATTAAAAAAAATATATTCCAAATGTAATTCACGAAAAAATAATTCATTACATTAAAGGTCCACTATTATACTATTTAAAAAAAAATAAAAAGTGCGTCAGGGACGACTTTAGTAAAAATGAATTTTGATCTGCCGTTGTTCTACCATTATCCATAGTGCGGCGCCTAAATTAGACCTATGCTATATCTCAGTCAATTAATTTAATTTTGTACTGACGTCGAACACCGTCGAACACACAAAAATATTTTTTGTAGTGTACGGGTATTATTTTTGTGCATATTGGCTAAGAACATTGTTTTACGTGAAGGTAAGTTACAATTTCCTATATACAATTTCCTTCCTTATGTAATAGTTAAAATATTCCAATCCAAGTCCAATATATGCAACTACTTTTTTAGTAATTCAAATTATTTTTTATGTTTTTAGATGGCAGGTGCTAAAGATAAGAAAAAAGAAGTAAAAAAGAAGACTTAGAAAAGGCTCTGTCTGCTAAGACAGAACAAATGCATTTTCCCGAGTGGGAACTGAATTCACAACTATCGCCTTTAGTAAGTACACATGCACGGCAAGCGCAGTTTTTCCCGCGTAAACTCCGTTGCCGATCCTAAATTTTGACATCTCGGTGTATTTACCATTATACAAATTCAAAGCTAAAGATTTAGTAAACAGTTCAGTAAAACAGTTGTATAAAATAAGTGTTATAGCAATTAGCAAAATCGTCGAACTAAGTACTATAAATTGACATAACTTTTTTTTATTTCTGAACTGATTGTAATAAAACAACCCCTATATGATAACGGAAGCTTGCCAGCATCCAATAGTGGAAACCATATTTAAATCTGTTAAGCTAATTCTGATATTAGCGATAACAAACGCTCAGACAAACAGACAGAAATTTTAAAAATCATTGTTTTGGGTTTTACTACATTAGCAAATGTCCTCAACAACATCATTTTATATATCTTCCATGTACAGATAACGATCCGTTACAATTTTATTCTAAGTATACATTAAACATTTATGTATTAAATACGACTATTTTTGCAAATAAAATCCCGAAAGATTTAAATTACGATTCATCTAGTACATATAACCATACTCCAATTATCCTTGTTAAGTAAAGGGTAAATTTAAATAATATTAAATATATATTCCCAAAATTAAAGCGGACGAAGCCGCGCGGGGGCTGCTAGTGTAATATAAAGGCAAAGTTTCTAAGATGTTAAGATTTATTATATATAAAAGTATAAAAAAAACCACGAACCTTTTACTCCAGCCTACATTATTCTAAATAAATGGTTGAATGTATAAAATAACCCTAGGGAGTCTAGACACTCTTCAGTATAATGGTCAGGCTAGGTTTAATTCACTTCTTATGTTAGCTTCAACACGAAGCTATGTAATCCTAGGTCTTTTTACATTGAATAGAATATTCTCAAGATTTTCAACTAAGTGCCCGATTCCTAAGAAGATGAGTAAGATGGAAATATAATAATTACAATGTTATTACTTTATGTAAATACTAGTGGGCACGCGCAGCTTCACCCGCTTATTTGCACCCTTAGGGATGAATTCTAAAAAAAACACGAAACACGTGTTCAATAAAATATTTTTAACAGTCTGAATTTAAATTTTTATAAAAATCGGTGGCGATTTAAAGATTTTTCCATATAAACTTTCAACCCCTTATTTGAACCATTAAGGAGTGAATTCTAAAAAAATATGAAACACGTGTTCAATGAAATGTTTTAAGAGTCTAAATTTCAAATTTTATAAAAATCGGTGCCGTTTTTAAAAAAAATGCATACAAACTTTCAACCCCTATTTCATCCCTTTAGGGTTAAAATTTTTCAAAATTCCTTCTTAGTGGATGTCCAGATTATGAAAATAAACATCTGTCCAAATTTCACGTTTCTACGGTTACGGCTGTGCGTGCGTCTTACTTCAGTCAGTCAGGTACATGTCCTTTTATATATAAAGATGATAATATAATGAGGCCAGTCGTGACGCAGTGGCACAAAGTGTTACTGTAAAACTGGTTGTGGGTTCGATCCCCGCTCGAAGAGACGAAATATTTACTTAAATTTATATTTCCATTTCTTCGCTCTGGTGTCGAGGGAAAAGCGCGGCGTTGAGTTCTGCCACTCAACACGCAATGCCTCCAGAATTCGGCAGAAAGTGGGGAACGGAGTGTCTTATGACATTAGGTTCCCTCTGCCTACCCTGCTGTGTGCGGGTTACAGCGTGAAGCTGATTTAATATAATGTCTAAGTTTGGTTGTAAAATGAATAGTAAAGATAGTGCTATATAGAGGAAGCTGGCTGGATGGCTCAGCTATACTAAGATTAGAATGTAGCATAAAATCCTTTCTGCTCTCAAAGAATAAAAAGGGTGTCAACCGCAATACTTAAGAAAATTATCACAACTGTATAATTGTACTGTAACTGTGTATTATATATACATGAAAAAAATATTAAATCTTAAGATATAAATTCGGATGTAAAGCAACGTATCACCTTTCAAGTTTTTATTTAAACAAAATTTTATTATCTCCAAAAAGCTTAAGAATTGTGTTAACTCGCCTTCAAGTCTATCTATGTTGTACGTCTACGGAATTTTATTTAGAAACTAGCGCCCGCTTGAAATATACGAATGTTTATTTAATTGTATTTAAGTAAAAACCGGCCAAGCGAGAATAGGACTCGCCCACCAAGGGTTCTGTACCAATTTCAGGATTGTGATCGGAAAACCTTATAATTTTTGATGATGCAGTGAATGAAGTTAACAAATTTAAAAGAACTACAAATATAAATTTCTAATTTTTTTTCTATCTAATAACTATAAATTTCTAGTTTTCGGATTTTTTCTTTATTTCGTACAGGAAGTACACAATAGGTTTTGATTACGCGGCGAATTTTATACAAAATGAGGCAAAAACTGTATATAAAAGATATGAACATCTTTTGACTGTGTAGTTGCATTTCTGTGTGTTCTCCAAGAAACTGTAAACCCGATATTAATTTCAGCTTCATACTAATCTCAAGTAAAATGGTCTTGACAGACAGCCCGATGGACAATAAAATGATCCTATTAGGGTTTCATTTTTTTTCTTTTGTCGTATAGAACTTTATCTAGGTTATCAGTACTGTTATGCATTAATTTTGTTTGCAAAAATTGTCGTATTTAGTAGAAAAATGTTTTGTTATTTTACATCTGTTTAGATAAACCGTGACTGCGCGTACACTGCAAAAGTAGTTTTTCCCAGAAATATTCCAATTCTGCAAAAATTGTGCGTTAAAACATAGGTTATACATTGCTCCACAAATCTCTATGTATCGTTGAGAAATTGCAAGCACTATGTGGCTGCTTGAGAAGGTGTCAACATACATTGGAGAATCCTAAATCGGTATTTATTATAATGATACAATCTCGTTTTTGTTCTATCATCCTACAAATAATAATTTATAAGCAATATCAAAAAATAAATATAATATCAAAATAGTCTTTATGTTGCTTCACAACCCCAATTGTTCAGTATTAGTCCCATAATAATCGGTTCAGCTGGTCCAGAGGTTAGCCCGGATAAACTAAAAGACAGACAGAAAAAATAAAAAAAAAGAACTGCGTTTTGGTATTGTGTGAGTAAAAATGCGTTAGAAAAAAAAGTTATGTTGATAACAAAGACAGACCCTTTAATTTTATTTATATATATAATGTATGTTTCTTATATCCCGCATATAGCATAGTATGATGCAGAGAAAATTTAGTGTTAAGATATTGCTTTTTCTACTTTCCTCGCAATTTTTGTTTTAGTGGCAAAACTCATCGGCATTCTTTGCCTTGCTGCCTAAGCGAAAAAATAAAAATATTAATAAATTATAATTAATTTCCTTGAGTAGATACTGGATCCACAACCGTCACATTTAAAGTCAAGCGCTTGTGCCACTGCGCCACGACAGTCTCATTAACTATTTAAAAAAGTATATTTGGCTATACGGTATTTATTTAGACGACATGCACGGCAAGAGCAATTTTTCTCGCATAAACTCCGATCCCGATCCTTCATCTCGAAAACTCGGTGTTTTTTATCATCATACAAACTTGATTTTTTTCTATAATAATAAGTTAAAAGCTAATAATAAATCGCTAATAAAACACTTATTATAAGTATAGTATAAATGTCAACTCGATACAACTATGTAGGTCACACTGCGCTAGGTGGTTAGACGATTGAGATATTCTGAAATATTTCAGAATATCTTATCGAAATATTTTTGTACAAAAAGTCGATCTTAAAATAAGGTTATAAGGCATTGAAATATTAGCATTTTCCGACCGAATTTATAGCTTGGACGTATATTGAAGAAGAGCCACGAAAATGGCCAGTTAGCGCTAATATTTTAAGTATTGAAGGCTAGTTTAAGCCAGAGAAAACATAGGCAAAACACGGCGATGAGTCCCGGCGGGTCTTAGTACTAATAGCGATATGCTTATTTATGTCTTTGACAAACTAGCACTTACCTACGGTAGTCTTTTACTTTAAGTATATAGTTATAATTTTGAACATTTTAATGCAATCTTTAAATATCGCAGAATGTACTAACGCAGAAATAAAACACAAAACACCTTGTTTTGCTTGAAGATAGGGACTACATATACATACATAGATGGATGAGATTGACATTCATGCCCTTCTCGGTCTTTTAATTTTTTAAAGTGTAAGGAGAACCTGAGATGATCGTGGGGTGAGTCGTTGTTGACTGATGACGATACAAATGGTTAATTCTATGAAATATTTTTCCATGTTGCATGCATTTATGATATGTTCTAATTGTCATGTTGAACTACCTAAAGAAAATATTTTTTTAGTACTATATCTGTTATTTTGAAATTTAAAAAAATAATTTAGTTCAATATACAAAATATATATTTTTGTTGTTGTTGGTTAGTACTAAAGTTTTTTGATTTTTCCAAGTCTGTAATCAAAGACAATTAGACAGGGATAGAGTAAAAATTTTATTTCATATGTTTGTGTACAGTTACTTCATTTTATTATGATCTTCTGCTAAACAATCTACTAATACTGCATTAATACTTTTGGTCCAACACACCTTGCGCGGGTATAGGAAAATAAAAAAAAATATTTGTAAAAACAAAAACCCCGACTGCATAAAACTAAAAAGAAAATAAACAAGCTCAATAGTTTATTAGGATTAACAGTCGGGATCTCTTTAAAGTATGCGGGGTTCCTGGTAAAGGTTTTATTGATTGAAGAATTACTTATAGGTCCCGATTGTTAATCCTAATAAACTATTGAGGTTGTTTATTTTCGTTTTAGTTTTATGCAGTCGGGGTTTTTGTTTTTACAAATATTTTAATTTTTTTTATAAATATTTTCGAAATACCTTCAGTCAGAGGCACAGACACTAACTGCAAACGTGACGGTTGTTCTTCGATTCTGTCTCGAAAATAGGATTTTTTTCATTTACTTGCCTTTATAACAAGGCAATGTGTGCTATTAAATTCCAGCACTCAATCACGCGGATAGTGAGGAACGAAGTAACACTAGTTTCTTTCTATTACCATAATGTGTAAAGATATGAAATCAAAAAAAAAATTAAATCCACGAACTGAGTATTCTTAAACATATTAAAACCGCATATTTTGTAGCCCCATAAATCTCATCGTTCTCGAATTATAGAGTTGACGGGAAACGGACCCGTGTCATTTGGATACCTTGCCTCTGTTTGACGTGATAGGGTATTAAGTAGCTATGTAATTACATTTCCCTACTCAATTTTATTACATTTTTTGAAAATATAATTTTTTATGTTTTTTTTTTAAATCAATATTTGATTTCCTGTTTACACAACTCTTACATCTTATGTCTGTACTAAGATTAAATATCTATTAATAAAGATTGTTATATTTATGTTTACATAACATGCAATTCTATTTATACAAAACAGTTACTTTAGCTACAAAAAGTTTAATTTGACCTTAATAAATTTTACTCTACAATTTGAACAAAATGTATTTAAATCACAACTTTTGTATGTGTATACTGTTTCTTGAATATTTAATATTGTTTTCTTTTTGTTTTTGCTATGTTTGCTGATTCCAACGCTCACATTTATTAATGTACCTATTTAAGATAAGTAACTTTGTATTTTTCTTTAAGTGAAATGTATTTTTTTTTGAGAAATAAATAAACTCTTTAACCACAAATCCAATCATAAGAAACCCATCTTGACAAGCCATTCCAACTTCTGTATTGAATTTTTGTTTAATGTTTTGTCGTTCTGCGAATCAAACGCATATTTACAAACCACTTTAGGTGCCATTTTACTTTAGGTGTTATGATAAAATCAGTAATCATTCTCAGTGTTCTCATCTAATGATAGCTGTCCGCCATGTCTTAATGACACCCTTGAAAATACTGATTCTTCTTTGTAAGCTTGTGTATATGTATACTGAAAAAAATTTAAAATAATTAAATCAGCTTCACGCTGTATCCCGCACACAGCAGGGTAGGCAGAGGGAACCTAGTGTTAAGATACTTCGTTCCCCACTTTCTGCCGAATTCTGGAGGCATTGCGTGTTGAGTGGCAGAACTCAACGCCGCGCTTGACCTCGACACCAGAGCGAAGAAATGGAAATATAAATTTAAGTAAATATTTCATCTCCTCGAGTGGGGATCGAACCCACAACCAGTCGGTTTTACAGTCACACCTCGTGCCGCTGCGCCACGACTGGCCTCATATGTATACTGCAAAGTACAAAATACTCGTATGGACAAAACAACAACGTGGTATATTGTATAAAACTGAACAAGGGCCTAAAAGGGCTCAAAATTGCTTCCTTTATCTTCAAAGAAGTTAGAATCCGTGGTATGTAGGTAATTGCATGGAAAGTCTTACGAAAGGACTTAATACTATTTAATATAGGAAATTCTTATAGTACACCCTTGAACTAGTACGTGATGATATGAACTATCGGAATGAGAACATATTGAGTTATAATGGGACGTTAATATAATAGTTGTTATAAATTGTATAAAATAACTATTATTACTATTTTAAATTGATTGGGACCATTCTAGCGCAATGGGAAAATGTCTGAATGTTATAAGCACGATGTTCAACGACGGGTTCAATCTCAACTCGGGGGAATGATTATTCAACTCAATGCAATTTAATTTAATTCTGAAAACAAAGGTTTTATTATTATTACATTGAAAATATTTAAAGTTTCTCGCTAGTGTAGTCAAGACGCAACATTGAGTTCCGGCACTCAACATGCAATATTGACGGAATTAGAGGGAAAAGCGCAGAATGAAGTGTCTTAACACCTCACCACCACCTTAGGACCTCTTCGCCTACTCTTATCCTAATAAGTAAAGATGTCTCGTAATACTTTCAGGAATAGGAAAAAGCTATTTCCCGTTTTACGATTCACACCGGTGGCGACTAACTCCCGAGTGACTAACATACTTTGACGACACACGTCAGTGGCGACTAACGCCGGTGGCGACAAGCGCCCGTGCGACTAACGCATTTTAACGAATAACGTCATTGGTGACTAATGCCGGTGGCGACTAACGCCCATGCGACTAACACACTTTGACGACTAACGACAGTGGCGACTAACGCCGGTAATTAGTAGGAGTGCGTCCAGTACATCCACAAAGCAGCAGACCCACGAGATGAATACGTCTTGTGTCTCCGGGAGTGATGTGGGACGTCACTGGTCATTACTGCTTCTGAAAGCAATTACCAAAAGAAAAAGAAGGTAAAATAATTATATAATTTAAGCACCTTACTATCGAAAAATATGGCACAAATATGATATATAGTGGGTGGAAATAATTTTTAGAGCCTTAATCTTTTTAACACTCGATCTAACCTGACCATTGACCCCTTCTTCGTGTAAGTGATATTCGTGTAGAAATCAACGATATGTTGTGAGCACCACTATCAATAACATAAAGAACAAGTTAAAAATGAAATAAAAGGTAGTTCAACAAAGTAATGTAAATAACCTAAACAGAGGTTTAATTATTTTGTTGCTTGAAAACCAAAGCAATGGAGGTCTTACTCTTTTAATTATGTGAAGCTTGGAGGTTTTTATTGCTTTAGTTTTAGTACTTAAGTTTTTGTACAAACAAAGTTTTAAAAATGAATATGGATATCAACTCACCGGATTAATCCGTTGACGCGTGCCCGTTGTCTCGAGAGAGCTGAACTGACTACCCAGTTTATGAAGCTAGCGTTGTCATGTACTGTTTTAATATCAGTGACAGGTGGAACCGAAGCTAAAGATGAAATGATTAAGACTGGAGTTTGTTCCGATCCCACTTCTGAATTTGGGTATTAGGTTCGAAATTTATTAAATAAAAGCAAAACAACAGATAATAAAGTAACAATTTGATTTCAGTGCAATATATGTACAAAACTTAAATTAAGAAACATAATTATCATCTGCAAACGTTATTACCGCTCGTACGTCCTGACATATTCCCAATATATGTCGGAAGTGATAAATAATAAGAGGGTAGTCGTATCGAACATATATCAGATGTGGACGGTAGTTACAACTAATATTATTTACGATCTTTAAATAATGAGAAGCATAGAGCAGTGCTTGGGATTTGCCACCACAGGTGTAGGTTTCAGGGGTCCCCTTTCCGTTATAACAACACTGGTCTTCACTGCTCCAGCTCAGTGTAATTATAGATAGATGTTATCCACATTGGTAATTACAATAATAAATTATTAATTAAATAATCAATTATCCGAATAGTCGAGATTATATGGCAGTGTACGAGTAGTACTCTTAACCACACCAGAGCCAAGACTTCACGTAGATAATTATAAATAGGTCTTAACCACATTTATAATTAAAATAACAATTAATTAATTGTCCAAATAGTTGAGGTTAGCCAGTGGCAGAGCACGAGTAGTTATGTTAAGTATTGTGTTACAATTTCACGTAGAATAAATTAAGTTCTAATTAATAATCATTTAATTAGGATAATCAGTCTCATAGTTAGAATTCAATTAGCAGCGCAAATAAATCCATCTAAATCCAAAGAGTGATTGCTTGAAAGCTATTTAATGTTGGTTCTATAATTTATGCTTAAATAGTCCTAGTTTACTCCAATGTTAAATATATTAGGACTGTTTTTATTTAAAAAATGTGTTTACCTAATCTTTTCTTTTAACTACCATTGTACAATGGTCAGAAAATATATATTTTATATACATCAGAAATATTTATAAAAATATTTATTTATGGAATATTGGCTGTTAGAATAACTAAATAAATTATTGCTAAATTTATAATAGGACTGAGAATCCAACTATGAATATCATGGCTACCTCAGGGGAATGAATTATTTTCATTTCATGCTTTGGTCAACTAAAGCTATCATGAATAAAATTAGTCAATGGAGGATCTGAAAAAATAAAACGAATCACGCTTACAAATATTTATTACAAATGTATAACATAAAATGAAAAATAAAATAACTTAATATCAAGGGACATAACTTCATGTCTAAGTTACAAATATTAAAATATCAAATTCAGATAACTTCTAAGAAATATTTATTCTTCTTAAGATTCTTAAAGTAATCAGTAGTTTAATAAAGATCGGTGAAGTCAGAGTTGGCCACCGAGGTTCGTTTGCACAGTTCCATACCAATTGTAAGTTGTCAACGGGAAGTACACTACTAATAAAAGTTGACGAATTTAATTTTGCCGACGTATGTACTCATTTGTATGAATTAAATCACAATTATAACTTTGTATATATATGTATGTATTTGTGTTTTTTTTCTTTAAAATATATCTTATAAGACATATCTCTTCTATAAATTGTCAATTTTTAGATTTTTTCTTTATTTGTAATGTAAGTTCTCATTTCGTGCCAAATTTCTTAACTGTTTCGAGGTTTTGTTCCCTGAGATTTGTCCTATAAGTTTTGATTACGCGGGGAGTTTTATACATACATAATTTCATTCCTCATCTGTCACTCGTAACGGTTAGACGTTCAAATTCAAACGCTAGAGAACAAAGAAGTTTAATTATGGCAAAGTGTACTCATTGCTCTAAATTGATAGCGAAAAAGAATCCTGGACTTGAATGTAACAAGTGTAGTGTTATAGTGCATGCTACAGCGATATGCTCAGGACTAACAGCAAAACAACTAAATTCTCTGAGATCAGCAGAAAATTTAGAGTGGACGTGCCGTG
>JAATLQ010031126.1:0-10328 GCA_013421005.1 Heliconius erato x Heliconius himera | reverse complement strand
TTACCTTTTAACGTGAAAAAACGAATTATTGCTCTCAGTTCAGAGGCGGACACGGATGGGGTTGCACTCGACATGTTTACAAGACTGATACGGTCGACCAGGTTATCGGATCACTTCCCTCCAAAAATCAGTGTGGCCACCACATCCTAGCGGAATATCCCGCCAAGTTTCAAATTTTTCCCGCGCTCCGAAGCCGAATTACAAAATAGGGAACCTTACTTTTGGCGAGCCCCTCGTACGTAGGTACGTATATAATGGAATAAGAAATTACCTAAATTTCATAGTTAATGATAATTAATAGATTATAACTTTTTAATGGCCATTCATTACACGTTTATCGTACTTTAAGTAAGTGCTATTAACCTTAAATGTCTTTACGGTTTGTTTGTGCCACATACATATGGAGGCACAACGGGGACCTCAACATATACAACTTACTGTGTTCGCTAAACAAATAAAATATAATAAATCAGCTTGACGTTGTATCCCGCACACAGCAAGGTAGGCAGAGGAAACCTCGTATTCAGACACTTTGTTCCCCAGTTTCCACCGAATTTTGGTTGCATTGTGTGTTTAGTGGCGGAATTCAACGCCGCGCTTTACCTTGACACCAGGGCGAAGAAGTCAAAAATTAAAAAAACAGAAGAAATGAAAAATAAATTTAAATAAATATTTTATTTCCTCGCTTGGCGATCGAACCCACAACCAGTCGCGTTTACAGTCACACTTTGTGCCCATGCGCCACTACTGTCCACTAGTCGTGTTTCGTTTTCAACAAAAGCCTATTTCGCATCAGTTTTTAGAGTTTAGTTTTATATAATTTGTGTGATTACAAAAATACAAGTAAAAAGCAATGTGTAAATTACCAGTCATTTTTTGTTGTATATTTCTAACGATATTATGTAGATACGTATAAGTTTTGAATAAGTGGGGAACGGGGTATCTTAACACTAGGTTCCCACTCCCTACCCTGCTGTGTGTAGGATACAGCGTGAAGCTGTTTTGAATAAAATCACTATAGGAATTTATTTTTGCTATTTATTTTATTTAACGTTAGCTATGAGGGCTAATGGTGTAATACACACGTATTTACAAGGCACGATGGATAATAGTTTTGATTTCAATTCTATTATAATGAATAGAATATTATAAATCCTTATTTCTTACCTAAATCAATAATTTAACATTTAAGGCTATTTCTAAAGGTGTAAATTAAATTATTCACTGACATCAGCGCAATTAACAGAGTTTTAAAATTATGATGAGACGTACATTACATAGGTAAAAAGAAGGTAATGTTATAAAAATATATACGTATAAGAAATAATTAGCTTTATGTATCAATGTTCAAAGTATATTATTATAAATATCAAATATTGGTCGTATTTTTTAATTTAAAACAATCAAAAGTCCTTATAGAAATTACGATAGATACTGTAGTAAAAAATCATGTTTGAAGATTACAGATTAAATTAATAAAAGAATCATATTAGACATCATTATTGTTGTCAGTCAATTCTGTTTATTAAATCAATAATCATATAATTCAAGAGAGCGAAGCCGTGGGTGGGCCCTAGCGGCCCCAATATTTAATATTTTAATTTCTTCGCCCTAGTGTCGAGGCAAAGCGGGGCGTTGAGTTCCGCCACTTAAAATGACAAAAAAAAATTATTTATATGTTGTTAGCGAGTAGAGGGAACCTCGTGTTAAGATACTCTGTTATTCATTATCTGCGTACCTAACTCGATGACGCGCTTATCTTTTTATCAGACCGAAGAAATGAGTAAATTTGGTAATGGAAATAAAATTTTCTGGAGAGAAAATCAAATCCACATCTATTATAGTTTTAGCCTGTTTTCTATTAATAGACGAACGGACATAAAAATAAATTATCAGTAACTACTATATGTACATATACTGATAGTATTCGAGTAATAAATGAAAAACATGCATTAAATGCGAGTCAGACTCGCGCACTGAGGCTTCCATAGCCTTTTCAGGATTGTAGATGAACGGGAAGTAAAACTTATTAAAGTTGACAAACTTAAGCTTGCGGGCATATGCACTCATCTTGTATGAAATGCAATGCAAATATAAGTTTGTTATATGTTTTTCTATGTTACCTAAAAATTTAAAATTTTCGCAATTTTTCCTTTATCTATACTATGAGACGTTGCATCGTACCAAATTACAAGATTCTGAGTTCAATGGAAGTGGTTTTGATTCCCTAGCGAGTTTCGAAAATTTGCAGAAATTTGCAACATAAACGGGATACAGGAACCTTTGATTGCGTTGGCTTTCTAAGCCATATGATATTTGCACAGATCTAAGGGACAGCAGACCTGAATATTTAACATAAATTTCAACATGATAGCTCCACGCGTTCCTGAGAAAAAGGGTCTTGACACACAGCCAACAAAGTAATCCTATAAGTAATGCCATTAAAATATACAAAGAGGCATACCTCTTACATTTATTTTCATCTTATTTAAAGTCTAAATGCAATAATAATCGAATCCGGAAAAGATAACTCGTGTACGTAGGGATTTATTTTCTTTTTTCGTTTTTGTAATATTTTCTAGAGTAAAATTTTCCATAAAGAATTTATTTTTTAGTTTATTCTGATGTGAAATTGTAAATTTACGATATATTTTTTATTATGTTCTTCCTTGAAACTTTCTTTGGTGTATCTAGATTCAATACGAGAGTAAACGAAGTAAGTCTACAGTAACTTTTTTCCATCCGTATTTGATACAGCGCTTGTCAATTGGCTGAATTTAACACGGAGTTTTGTCTTAATAGAGCAAAATGAAAATATCTAATTTCACTGAGTAGTAATCGAACCTACCACCATCGCATTTACTATCACACCTAGGACCCTACCTCACTACACGATAACACGATAACACTCTCAACACAAGGATGTAAGTAATTTCCGAATAACAAAAAAAAAACTTTTTAACTTTGACGTTACATGAATTTTGGAGACCAACGTTACAAAATTAATTCCCAATACGAGGCTGTTCAATTTGGCTTGCGAGGCCACCTTTTGTAGGGTCAATCCGTCTAGAGCTAGTATAAAAAGAAGAAAAAGTCGGAACTCAACTGTTAGCTATTTGTACCTGATAATTTAGAATATCACTACTATTAGCGGTGGTGTTATAATGTAAATTATTTTAGTTATATTTTATAGTAAATAAATGGCGCTATTAAAATTATTCTACTACTAATAATACTACCTCATTCGATTCATGGCTAAAATTATAAAATAATATTGTATTAAAATTGTACGAGTACTTGTCAAGATAGTTGCTGATTTGATTAATTATACATAACAACTATACTATAAAAAGGTGTGGAATTACTAGTTTAAGGAAGCCAAGGTCGTAGCTCTTCTAACTCGGCTTCCCCAAGTCCGGTGACGTAGTAGAGGCCGCTAAGGCTTTGAATACTAACTATACTGCGTATACTAAAAACGAAAACAAGTATAAGGTTCATTTTTTGCTTGTGCTTTGACGAGTACAGTTCTATTTGGTGTCACAGTGTTACTAATAAATAAAATAGTAAAATAAAAGAACCATATGGCTGTATAGCTTCTTAAAGAGTTAAAGACACGTGAGTAAACTTTGAATTTAAAAGTGGCGAATGTTTCCGCGTTCCCGCATTAAGAGGATCCATTAAGGTCAGTATAAAATATTTTGTATTATTTATTTAAACTACCATTCATTTTCCTTGTATGGAATGTATTTATAGTATACATAAACAATAGACATTCTAAGACATAATTTAGTTGTTTAATATTATATTTTTTTTTTATATTTATATTGTATTTGTATATAAACAAAGGCATCTGTTTGCAAGTTTCAGATTTGAGTTATGAATGAGAATGGAAACTTCCATCGAGGAGGAAAAAGACGCAAACGTGAACTAATCGTGGGTGGTGAAGTGAGTTCGCGCTCATCAAGTAGAAGGCGATCGAGATCGCACCTTGGAGATTCAAGGTCATCTTCTCAGGCAAATTCCAATCATCAACATTCGTTAGGACCACGTCGCGATTACAAACACTGGAGAAGAATATTGGTGAGTGAATCATCTAACTCTGATAGTGAGTGTGGAATAGTCAATCCTAATAGAGACTGAAAAAACTAGAATGTGTTTTATTTGGATTGTACACAAATAACAAAGGAATTTGATCTATAATCTTAATGAACATAAATAAACAAGATAAATTTGCGTAACAGGAAATCAGTTACTAGAATTCAAGTAATGGGGGAAAAACATAATTATATTTCTATCAATATATCAGATGGAACCTGGGAACCTAATGTTAAGACACACTCCATTCCTGTTAAGCCATTATTATTTTCCACCAACTTCAGGAGGCATTGCGTGTTGAGTGGCGGAACTCAACACCGTGCTTTACCTGCTTACCAGATTTTTTTCCTAGAAAATATTACATATTATATTTGCTCGAGTGGGAACCAATCCCACAACCTGTCGTGTTTACCGTCGCACGCTTGTGTGCGACTGCGTGCGCCACGACTGGGGTCAATATAATTAACTCGATTTTTATATAGTCGAATGTGAAGGGAGGCTGAGCTGTTAGTATATATTATTAAAATATATATGATTATAAATGGTGTTATATTTTATTGTTAATCTATTATTAATCTCCATTAGAATAATTGTAGTTGTATTAATAGATTCTGATTTGATCCATGGCATAAATTATCAAATGATATTTTGTTAAAGTCAATTGACACAATTTTGTTCACATTGTACTTGTTGAAATAGTTGCCTTTGACTAATTTAACAAAATATACAAAGGCATGGTTTTAAATTACAATTAATTATAATTAGGAAACATTTTTCTTGTGCAAAATTACCAATGCTTGACAAGTACTGTTTAGGGTCACAGTAATATTGATTAAGTAATTAATAAAGTGATAGAATTGAAGAGCTGTTTCTATTTGTAAAGACGCCGGATTTATTAATACATGTTTCACTTGTTTATTAAATAATTACGTGTGTCGTATTTTTCTTTCCTAAGTGTGGATTAACACTTTAAAAATTTTATAAATATGTGTGTTGTATTTCTTGAACAGCCTATCTATACGTATAATAGAATTATTGTAACTCATCGCCGTATGTACGTGGAAAATATGGGTCCATTTAATTTTTTTTTACTTCTTGACTGTTTGTCAGATAACCAGTGTGTCTTTGCGATTGTGCACGTCAATTTCAGAAACGGGCTGACCGATTTAAATAAAGATTTCACTATATTATTTTGGTAATCTATCCTTGGCATTTAGTGTTTGTTTTATTTAAATTGGTTAATAAATAAAAATATTATATTAATATAAATAATTTTTCGTCACAATTGCTACAAAATAACTCTTACTGAAATCATTGAATAAAAAATCAAATCAGCTTCACGCTGTATCCCGCACACAGCAGGGTAGGCAGAGGGAACCTTGTGTTAAGACACTCTGTTCCCCACTTTCTGCCGAATTCTGGAGGTATTGCGTGTTGAGTGGCAGAACTCAACGCCGCGCTTAACCTCGACACCAGAGCGATGAAATGGAAATATAAATTTAAGTAAATATTTCATCTCCTCGAGTGGGGATCGAACCCACAACCAGTCGGTTTTGCAGTCACACCTCGTGCCGCTGCGCCACGACTGGCCTCAAATCAGTGAAACTGTGAAATTTTACTTTTTAATGTACCTGTGTATCTTTAAAATGATAAAGTTATTAGATCACAAATGTAAATCAGCTGAGAAAATAAATAATTATGTAGTTTAAGTAGGCAAAGCCGCGAGCGGGTCGCTAGTTTCAAATATAATTAAAACACTAAAAGAATTTAATATTGCTGTATGTAAATAAAAAAATAGACAAAAAGGCAACAAATATTTACTCGGTAGATAATGTCAATGTCAAAATAATAAAACTAAATTAAAAATATATATTAATAGAAACATTGCCACAGAACATAAAATAATAAGATTAAATGTCAATGTGCTTAAAATATTTTTTTACAATATTCACTTTGTGTCGACGTTTCTATTTTAATAAATAAAACGAAATGAAAAAATATTTTATTTTAGCTTCACGTTGTATCCCGCACATAACAGGGGCAGAGGGCTCCTGGATGAGTTTTGAGAGTGTTAAGATATTCCGTTCCCATTAAGAACATAGCGAACCACAAAGATTGCCGCATTGAAGGTTGCCAAAAATAAAATAGTATAAAAGTGAAACTTTAAATCGGTTAGCGTGCACAATCACATACGCAAACAGATAAAAATTTTACATTTAATGGTTTTGGTTCATTATATAGATAAAAATACATAGATTTAATTCCCTTAATATTAGCCCCTAATAAGAAAAAGATACAGCCGTTCATGCTGCTACTATCCATAAATTTTCAAAACTCACAAGGGAATCAAAATCTACAGGGTACTTTTCGAATTCTGAAATTTAAAGGAAAAATTGCGAAAAGTGAAAAATTTAAGGATTTCATAGAAAAAATCTTTATAAACTTATAATTGTCGTTCATATCATACAATATGAATACATACGTCCACAAACTTAATTTTGTCAACTTTAAATTGAAATACTCGTTAAATGTAGACTCGCTTTTGACCGGTTTTTTCTGGATAATATGTATAATTAAACAAGAACAAAAAACAAATATTTAAATTGGCTAAAAAGGGTATTATTAATAAAAATCATATATTATTTATCTACTTTCAATTGACCTTGCCATTGAATATTAATCTGTTCTTATTTATACGTATACATAAATAAATATGAGGATGTCGTGGCGAAATGGCACAACCGTGTGATTTTAAACGCGACTTGAAACGGTTGTGGGTTTAGTTCCCTCTCGGGGAAATGAATTATATTTTATTAAATCAGCTTCACGTTGCATCACGCACGCGGCTGGATAGGCATAGGGTGCCTAGTGCTAAGACACTCCGTTCCCCACTTTCCACTTAATTCTGGAGGCTCAAAAATTGCGCGGAATGTGTCTTAACAGTAGAGTCCCTCTTTATACTCAGCTATATGCGGGATATCAGATATAGCGTAAAGCTGAAATAAATCTTAAGTTACTGTTTACCTATATTTATTTATACATCTACATATATTCTTGAATAAATACAAATAAACAATTTTAACATTCATCATCTTTCTGTGGGGCTTTCTGTTACTTCCTAAAAGAGTTATTTTATAAAACTGTTATTGAATTGGCTAAATATTTAGTTTCCAATGTTTTGTTGTTCGATATTGTTTGTAAATTTGTTACATAGCGCTCGGTGTCACAGGCGGAAAATTATTTTATTTTATAATGTGTCTGTTTGATAGGCAGCCGAGTGCTATAAACGCTGACAAGTATAGAGATCGGGTGGACGGCACCAGTGGGAAAGGAGTATCTTCTTTCCCCACATTATTCTATTGTAGAATAATTAAGTCGTAAATAAAATAAATACATAAATAAATTAGCTTCACGCTGTATCCCGCACACAGCAGGGTAGGCAGAGGGAACCTAGTGTTAAGGACACTCCGTTCCCCACTTTCTGCCGAATTCTGGAGGCATTGCGTGTTGAGTGGCAGAATTCAACGCCGCGCTTAGCCGCGACACCAGAGCGAAGAAATGGAAATATAAATTTAAGTAAATATTTCATCTCCTCGAGTGGGGATCGAACCCACAACCAGTCGTTTTGCAGTCACATCTCGTGCCGCCACGACCGGCCTCAATTAAGTCGTAAGTTAAGTTTATTACTGTTCTTGTAACATGGAAAGCAGTAATCTTAGATATAGTTTAGTTTTAGATTTAATTTGTATTTCATTTTAATTTTTAATTAAAATAAGTTTAATAATTTTATTTATCGAGGAGAATGCAAGAGATATCTGAAAGGCTGTCGTGGGAGGCCCAAGGAGGCTTTAGGCCTGGAAGAGGATGTATGGATCAGATTTTTTCCCTTCACATGATCACGGAAAATTTTTTGGCCGTTAACCAAAAAGTTTTCTGTGCTTTTGAGGACTTGGAAAAGGCGTTTGAAAGATTTGTAAGAGTGAAATTATGGGAGATACTACCACGGTACAATGTGAGCGGACCTTTGCTGCAGGCTGTTAAGTTTCTTTACAGAGTTCACTCGGCCTGCGTGCGAGTAGGAGCTGGTATGTCGACCTGGTTTGACATCCGATCGGGTGTTAAACAAAGATGCGCCATGTCAGCTTGGTTGTTCAATTTGTATTTTGGATATGGATATTATATTTGTGTTAGGAGGTATATTTGTATTAGGAGTGAAACGAAGTGACATGGGAGTGAAAGTAGGTGACTTGAGTTTAAATTGTCTGTTGTACGCAGACGACACAGTGCTCATAGCATCATAAGAATACGGGCTGCAGTAAGATATTAGAACAAGGGAATGAAGTGATATACTTATTTGGGAAGTATGTTCAATAGAGATGGAAGATACGAGATGGATGCTGAAAAGCGTATTGCTGCCAGTAACAGAGTTAACGAAGCCTTAGCTGCATTGATTAGACGGCGAAATCTCAGCACAGCTGAACGTTTTTCTGTACATGATATACTTATTTGGGAAGTATGTTCAATAGAGATGGAAGATACGAGATGGATGCTGAAAAGCGTATTGCTGCCAGTAACAGAGTTAACGAAGCCTTAGCTGCATTGATTAGACGGCGAAATCTCAGCACAGCTGAACGTTTTTCTGTACACTATGCTGTGTTGGTACCGACGCTATTATACGGCAGCAAAACGTGGGGGTTACAGAAGAAGAATGAAAGAAAGATGAATGCCGTGGAGATGCGATCTCTTCGTAGGATATGCGGAGTCAGCTTATCTGATCGAATCCGCAATGAAGAGATACACAGAGTGGCAAGTAATAGCGAGGACGTCTCGGTGAGAATGAAAAAGAACGTGCTCTGCTGGTTTGGCTACATCGTACGTGATGGAAGGTTTATAATAGAAAAGTGAGTGGTAAGAGAGGTAGGGGGAGACCTCGGTTGACTACGATAACACAGTATCAAAGATCAGTATCTTTGATACTGTGGTTGTACCTAGTAGTAGTAGTAACTTAACTTAAACTTAACTTAGCTTCACGCTTTATCCCTTGCGGGGTAGTCAGAGAGAACGAAGCGCCAAACGCTACGGTATCTTCGCCACTCTCGCTACATCTCTTTCGCCTCGTCCACTGTCATCAACCTCTTCATACATGCCCTTCGGGGGGTCCTCATGCTATTTACGTGACCTTTCTCCAGTATCTTTGATACTGTGTTTTCGAAGGTCAACCGAGGTCTCGCCATACCTCTCTTACCGCTCACTTTTTCATCATAAATCTTTTTGGCCATTCTTTCATCACTTATTCGTTCGACTTGCCCAAACCAGCTGAGCACGTTCTTCTTCATTCTCACCGTGTAGTAGTAGTAGTAAGTTTAATTATAAAATCGTATTTATGAACACTCTGCAGTCCTCATAACTAATTAGTATTTGTATGATGATAGAAAAAACGACATAAAACAACATTATAAAATTGAGAGATTTAGGATTCTCCAATGTAAATTGACACCTTCTCAAGCAGCAGCCCAAGTGTTCTTAAATAGGTGACGTTAAAAAAACATAGCTGCTGTGGGACGCCATTGGATTTAGTGAAAAATATTTTTCGAATACTACAATATGGGTATCAAATTCAAGAGCTTAATACGAGGATTTCAAAAAGATATATAATGATTATCATTACTATAATGAATTGCAACAAAAAAGTGAAAAATGAAAAAAATATTTGTAAAACCAAAAGCCCTAACTGCATAAAACTAAAAAGAAAATAAACAAGTTGAAAAGTTTATTAGGATTAACAGTCGGGATTTATTAGTAATTCTTCAATGATTAAAATCTTTAACAGAAACGCCGCATAATTTAAAGAGGTACCGACTGTTAATCCTAATAAACTATTGGGCTTGCTTATTTTCTTTTTAGTTTTATGCAGTCGGGACTTTTGTTTAAACAATTTTTTTTGAGATTGCGTTGAGGTATCAACCTTTCGATACAAAGCAGTCAAAAGATATGAGGGTCATAATCAGAAAAAGTGTACATTTTGAGTCTTTTCTTGTCCCGCTACTTTGAATACGTTTTAAAAATACAATTTTATAGATAAGTCAAATATTTTGCCATTTTAGATATATTTATTTATTAATTTAAGCATTTTGGTATTATTTTAAGTGTATTATGGCTAAAAATAATATGTTTTGTTAGTTGCAAAAAACCTTTTCAAAATGCTCCCATACAAATTTTCGTGTCCCATTGGT
>JAATLQ010031125.1:0-10325 GCA_013421005.1 Heliconius erato x Heliconius himera | reverse complement strand
TTCTTCGCTACTATGCGCAAAAGATGTGGCTCCTTAATACAAAGACTGCGGGGTAGCTCCAACAGCATCCTAAATATGATCTCTAATAGATTAGATTGTGCATATGTAAATCATTGTTGCTCCATTTCGAGTGGGATGGAGAAGCAACTTAAATACTAACATAGACATTTAAGCTTTTTACTGTTACTAACAAAATGAGTCACAATTTATGTTACTTGATATAAATAAAAATAAATAAATAAATAAATAAATAAACATAATTAAAGGAAGATTTCAATTTTAATTTAATTTTATGAAAAAATATTTTTGTCTACCGTAAGATAGACAAAACAAAAGGAATTAAAAGGAGCAATTATAAAGTATAAACATGACATATGTCAGATTCTGTTCGTGATAGTCGTTGATATTTGTTGGGAGTTGCTTCATTGCCTGCATTCAACTGTATTTTTCCCTTTTTAGTTCAATAATCAATTATGATATGCCTTTCACTTTCGTAGAAAACGTGTATTTACTGTAAAAATTGATACGTTTCAAAATCCGTGGTTATCCTTGGTCTCTATATACACAATTCCCGAAATCGTTGCAATGTCTTATAACTAAGGTGTTCCACAAAAACAAAAATGGGTTTGGATTTTGATGTTTTGGAATTTTGTAAAAAATTAAGACAGAATAGGCCTCCTCCTTATCAATGTCCTTTGGAAAAATGTGACAAAGTTTATAAAAGCCTATGTGGCTTACAATATCACTTAGTTAATTTCGATCACGACAATCCGACACCGGCAACTCCCGCAATTGCAAGCCACCGCAAGAAGGGAAGAGCCAGGGCCGCAGTGACGACTGGAGATATAGCTTTACAGAGTCCTCCTAAGGAAGCGTTAACTTTCGCAGAAGCGCAAAAAGTAGTACAATTTGAGATTGATGGTAAAATCAGTAGAATACCAATAGATCAGCCATTACCTATTATTTCATTGGAAGAATGGGAGAAAAAGAATGCAGAGCTTGAGAAACCTTTGCCTTTCGTAGAACCTCCTGCAGAACCTCATGTAAAACTACCTGAAGCTTCTTTTCGTGTAAGTAAATATATAAATCAAAATCAAATCAGCTTCACGCTATATCCTGCATACTGCAGGGTAGGCAGAGAGAAGTTAGTTATAAGACACTCCGTTCCCCACTTTCTGCCGAATTCTGGAGGCATTGTGTGTTGAGTGGCAGAACTCAATGCCGCGCTTATCCTCACCACCAGACACCAGAGCAAAGAAATGAAAATATAAATTTAAGTAAATATTTCATCTCGATCGAACCCATAATTAGGTCTGTTTTACAGTCACACTTTGTGCCACTGTGCCACGACTAATGACTTTATAAATTTATTTATTTCGATAAATAATAATATTAATTGAAGCAGTTGTGGTTCAGTGGGATAAAAGGGGTTAAAATCAATGTTTGTGGTTTCTATTACTTTACTTTACTTGACAGATATTTAAATGATTGTCATTCCTTTGCTATGGCATTCAGTCCCACCATTCAACATGCAATGTGACTTAACTCTTGCTTCCCTTACGGTCAATATTAATAATCTATCTCCAACGTCAATCTTAGATTGTTTCATATATCTATCCAATCTCTACATTAGACAAATATATGAAAAGATCAAAGATTGACGTTGAAGATAGGTTATTAATATTGGGCGTTAGTCTAGACTGCTTTGTGTGATAAAGAGTGAAGTTGCTAAAAATATAACAATTTCAAAATAAAATTTCCAGTTAATACCAGATTATAATGAAAGAGTATGTGACGCACCACCTCGGCCAAATGCTTACATCAGATTCATAGAAAAATCAGCTGAGGAACTGGATGGTGAAGTAGAATATGATGTGGATGAAGAAGATACAGCATGGCTGGCTATCATCAACAAGAATAGAGTAAAACAAGGCTTGCCCCCAGTGTCTGTTGATACATTGGAGTTGTTAATGGATAGGCTTGAAAAAGAATCATATTTTCAAGTATGTTAGATTTTCATGTCATTTATTTAATTGTACTTTTCTTATTCTTTAATATTTTCAATTTAGTTTTTCAAACAAATCCTCCAGTCCATGGGCAGTCGGGGCGGAGCAGCACAAAGTATGACTGTAAAACTGACTGGTTGTGGGTTCGATCCCCACTAGAGGAGATGAAATACTTACTTAAATGTATATTTCCATTTCTTCGCTCTGGTGTCGAGGCTAAGCGCTGCGTTGAGTTCTGCCACTTAACACGCAATGCATGAAGAATTCTATAGAAATTGGGGAACGGAGTGTCTTATCACTATGTTCCCTCTGCCTACCCTGCTGAGTGCGGGATACAGCGTGAAGCTGATTTATTTATTTATTTTATCAAATCTTTAAAACAATTATTGATGCAACTGTTATTAATATCTATCCAACTTTAAATATTTAAAAATTGCATATCTTGTTAGTTAAATAATTTTATAATATTTTTCCGATTATATTTATTTTATTTTAAAACAACAGGCAACTCAAAATGGACAACAAACTGCTGCTACAGTAGATGAAGATGCAGTCTGCTGTATTTGTATGGATGGGGAATGCCAGAACACAAATGTTATTTTGTTTTGCGATATGTGTAATCTGGCTGTTCATCAGGACTGTTATGGGGTATGATTGATTTATAATTATTAAAAAAAAATGAAAATATAAATTTAAAAAATTTGTATTTATAAACTAGAGTTTTTCCTATCATTTTCCTTTTTATTTAACATATATATTTTTTTGGATTACAACGGGTTCCATGAACTAATAGTACATGCAATGGTATCAAAATATAATAAAATTTATATCATGATCTTTTATTCTATCTTTTGATATTTAATTTTTTGATGCTTGACCTTCAGGTTTATGGCTTCCTAAAATTGTTACTTGCATGGTGAAGAGAGTCAAGCTAACTTAAATACTTAACTTTTTACTACCTCTTAAATGAGAAGAAAATTGAGAAAGTGCATCTGCATTCTTATTTCCAGGTACCATATATTCCAGAAGGACAATGGCTATGTAGAAGATGTTTGCAGTCACCATCGCGTCTTGTGAACTGTGTTTTGTGTCCCAATACTGGAGGTAAAATCTTTTTTTGAGAATTGGTCAAATAGAATGTCTTTTTTAGCTTCATGTTTTATCTCACATATAAAAAGGTAGGCAGAGGAAACCTTGAGTTAAGATACTGCGTAGCCCACTTTCCGCTTAATATCCAAGACATTGCATGTTAAGTGGTAGAACTCAATGTTGCATTTTGTCATACCATTACCAGTGTGAGGAAAAGAAAATAATTTATTACTAATTGAACCTGTACCATCATGCTTACAGTTAGCTGATGAATAAAATTAAATTATTAATCACAAACACTTATAAGTGGTTTCCATAAATTTAATAAATATTTAATAAATTAAGCTTTTACAGCCGGGTAGTTTATGAGAATGCTGCACTTACATTTTTCATGTTCCTATATACTAAAATTCAAAACATTTCCTTGCCTACAAAAATAAAAATAAAATAAAAAATAAATGCAACTATGTATTGCATTATTCACATGTCACATACTATACCGCTGTTTAGTAAAAATATATCTTGTGAAAATGGACTAGATTTAGAATGGACTAAACATTTAAAAAATCAAAATAATTTCATATTGTGCATTCTATTGTTAATTAATTTAATTATTGCTTATGTATTGGAGGCCATTGTGATGCAGTGGCAAAGTCGTGTGGCTGTAAACGCTACAGTTGTCGGTTTTGATTCCTACTTGGGATGAAGTATTTAATATTTACATTTCATTGGGGTGTCTTAACACTAGGTTCCCTGTGCCTACCTTACTTTATACTAGATACAGCTTGAACCTGAAGAATAAAATGTATTTAAATGAATATTGCAGGAGCTTTCAAGCAAACAGATCAAGGGACGTGGGCGCATGTTGTTTGCGCACTGTGGATACCTGAAGTGCGTTTTGCTAATACTGTTTTTTTGGAACCTATTGGTATGTATTTGGGAAGTTTTTTTCAGTTGTTATGAAATTAAAAGATCTTACTAAACTAGATACTAGAATAATTTCAAACCAAAAATTGTCTAGCCCAACAAGCATTTGAAACCTGCACTGGCTTGTAATAAATTGTTTTTACTATATTTTTTTTGCTTTTTATGTGAATTTTCTCTAAACCTTACGGTGAGGAAGTTATATGAGAACTCTTATAAAGTTCACTTTCTTGGTATTTATTAGAGATATTTAAACACAACCCCTACCCATTATTATATTTTTATTGAATTTATAAGATGTTAATTGTTTTAAGCCATTTTTATGTACCAGCCTGTAAATTTACACCTATCAAAAATTTATGAGAAATCACGCTTGACGCTTTTCCAAGGTTATCGGCCTAGACTCTTTATATAGTTAAGAATATAGTTGTTTTATGTTTGTTTAAAATATACTATTAATTTCAATCAATGATTTTAAGAATTATATCCTAATTGTTATTTGTTAATATCACAAAATACATCATATTAATAATTTTTTTACATATTAAAACAGATTCAATAGAAATGATACCAGCGGCAAGATGGAAGTTACAGTGCATGGTGTGTAAACAACGCGGCGCCGGCGCCTGTATACAGTGTCATAGAAGCAACTGTTATTCCGCTTTCCACGTTACCTGCGCTCAACAAGCTGGGTAAATGGAGTTTTTTTTATTTTTAGATAATTATCCAAAAACTAATTATGTTTCCATAGATTAATTATATATCAGAGGCCAGTCGTGGTGCAGCGGCACAAAGTGTGACTGTAAAACCGACTGGTTGTGGGTTCGTTCCCCACTCGGGGAGATGAAATATTTATTTAAATTTATATTTCCATTTCTTCGCTCTGGTGTCGAGGCAAAACGCGGTATTGAGTTCCGCCACTCAACACGCAATGCGTTTAGAACTCGGCGGAAAGTGGGGAACGGGATACAGCGTGAATCTGATTTATTTTATTTATTTTACTTATATATCAAAGAAATAGTGATTAAAACCACAAATTTCTTTATAATATTCATAATATTTTTGAATACAATAAAACAGTTTATGTTTAATAATAGTGATATGATTAACAGTTGAGAACACAGTTATAATTTTTGTTATTATTAGGATAATTTTTATTATTTTTTATTTATCCCCCCAAGATTCCTGTTTAATGTTCCCCAACACTTATTCTGCCACTTAATATGCAATGTCTGAAATTCAAGCGTAAACCAAAGAGTGTAGTGTACTAAGTTAGTGAAATAAATAAAAAACATAATATATAGTGTCAAATTTCCAGATTATACATGAAAATGGAAGCAGCAGGCACGGGGCGGGACCCCAGCCAACCAGTACAGGTTGCAAAGATGGCATACTGCGATGCTCACACACCAGCTCATATATTACAAGTATTGTTGTTTATTTATATGTGTTTTTAGACATGATTTAACTATGCTTATAATATTATAAAGCTGCAAAAGTTTATTTGATTGAGCAAGCAAATCTCAGGAATAACTGGTCCCAGTTGAAAGGTCTGATTTTAAGTGGTTCTGGTTTTAAGTATAACCTTATAAAATATATTGGTAATTAATTTGTTTCTTATGTCAAAGGAAAGAAGAGCACAAGAGTCCGAAGGCGACAATAAAACAACAGACCTTACAGCCATCAGGCAAAAGGGTCGTGAAAAAATTAAACAGGTATTATATTATTTTTTAAAAACAATTAATAAGCATATACTTTCATTAAGATCTGTTTAATAAAAGTAAAAAATATTTTTTACACAATTTAAACATATCTTTTATTAAAGTTGATTAACGTTATAATATTTTTTATCAGTTCTGTTCTGTACCTTTTAAAGAAAAAAGGGTATAAGATCACTTTGTCGTCTGTCTGTCTGTCTGTCAATGGTATTGTATTTCTACATTTACTTAAAAAATTATATAGCTGTTTGTAACGCAAAAAAAATTAGAGGATTCTTCCGGTTGACCTAGAATTATGAAATTTAGTAGCTGGCATCTACAGATAGTGCTAGTTCAGGAAAAAATCTAAAAACTATACATTTACAGCTAAGTCTTAAAAAATAATAGCCTTAAATAGGGCAAAATTTTATATTAAAGCCGGTAGTTCAAGTAGAGGTATCAGATGAAAAGGCTCATGCTAGGCTAAGCTTGAATTTCAGAAAAAGCTCGAGACCTCCAATTTTTGTACAGGACTCTCGGTGGACGAGCCCAACTCGCGCTCGTTCGGTTTTTTATGTTAAGCTATAATAGCAATATTTGTTTGTTACATCGTGATAAAGCTATAAATTTTAGTATTGATATTACTGTCATCCCTTTTTATTTCCTAGCATTAGAATGTAGTTCTTATCTCCCCCCCTCAAAATATAAACGACTACATGAAGTTCGAGAACTTCGTGGTGCAGTGGCAAAGCATGGCTGTAAAATACGACGATTGCGAGTTTGATTCCCACTAGGGGAAATGAATTATATTTCGATTTTCTCGATCTGGTAACAAGAAAAAGTGCGGTGTTGAGTTACCCCACTTAATATGCAATGTTGTTAAAACTGGGCTGAAAGTGTCTTAACACTAGGTAACTCTCTGCCTACCCTACGATACCAGTACCAGTTTTATTTTGATTCAACGAATTCAAAAGTACTTACAAAAGTCTTTTAGAAAAAAATATATATTGAATATATTACGATTAAATCACCAGGCACGTCGTGTCCTCGCCCTAAAGCGTACATGGGCTCCGGTGGTGCTAGTACCAACTCTACCAGCTGAGCGCGTAGCAGAAGTGGCGCAACTGGCCCACGGCCCGCCACCAGCCCGAGCTCACCTCATGAAGCGACTTCTCGCGTACTGGACCCTCAAAAGACACAGCCGCAATGGAGTGCCATTATTGAGACGGTTACAGAGCCTGACCAGCCATCACGGTATGTAGCGTTAGTATTTTGCGTTATCTAAGAAAATTTTTGTAATGTTTTTTCTTTTTTATTTTCTTTTATAAAGAAAAATCCATAGGCAGAGAGAACTTAATGTAGTCAATGCAAGGTAAGTTCTTTACTTTCCTTTTATTTTGATACTAGCGGCCCAATCGCGGCTTCGTCCACATACCACCTATAATTTTTTCATTATGCTACATTTTCCAAATGATAGATTATACAGGGTGGAAGTGTCAGCACCACATTAAATGAAACCACAGTTTTAACTACTCTATAAAAGCCTAATATAATTCAGAAAAAAATAAATTCCCAAAAATGAAAAAGTTTTTTTTTTCAAACAAAATAAATAATAAAATTGTCATTTTAAAACAAAACGCCATTTGTAAGGATGACGCACGCACACATAAACCTATCAAAGGAACACCGCCGCATACGCCTCATTTTGAAATCGAGTCGTATGTATTGGCGACAAAGTTCAAAGTTGTTTAACCCTTAGTAGTATTTTTGTAGTAGTAAGTGTTTATGTTATTGGGATCTATACGTAATCGCGTCACACGAAATACAGGTATGGATAAAAATCGTGAAATAAAAAAAAACCCTACGTCCAAACTGTTGAGGCATCTTGATTAATTTCTTTAGGTATAGGTTTGAAATATTTTACCCTATATGCTGTTTCCGTAAATGGAGCGCTGCCTCTTCCACCCTGTATAATTTATACATTCAATTTCATAATTTTGAGTGCAAACACTACGTGGCTGTTTGCGAGGACGCAATCGGCGGTAAGGGCACTCCCCGCGGGACTTGAGTCTAGGCTCGCGGCCTAATTTTACATTTTCTCGAAAACTATTCGATCAAATTATATGCTTTAAATTTTTTTCATAATGGAATAACTTTTGTTTGTAAATTTCAATATCTTTGTCAATTATAAGATTATTTAATATTTTGAATTCGTTTTCAGGTACCAGAGGCATCCAAGATGGCACGGTCAATGTACGGGAACTGTGTAATCAACTCAAATATTGGCAGAGAATACGTCAAGATTTGGAAAGAGCTCGGTACGAAACTATGTTTTTATATTGGTAAATGAATTAGTGGAAAATAATGTAATAGACATTATTTTCCACTAATTATCCATACCTATATTATAAATTCGAAAGTAACTCTGTCTGTCTGTCTGTCTGTCTGTCTGTTACGCAATCAGGGCCAAACCGCTAATTCAATTGTGATAAAATACTCATAAAGAGATACTTAAGGGTCTTCGGATGAACATAGGTTACTTTTTTTTCTCATATTTGTAATAATGTCGATATATATAGTCCGACAAAACCGGTATTGCATATGGGAAGCACGCGCGGTAGAATTGCGCAGAACGCATATTTCGATATCTGTACATAGACGCCCTCTCACGCCGGCGTGTGGCGGGGCGGTCACTAGACTACGGTACAGTCGAGCGCAACGCTGTCAGTTCATTACTATGAAATATGAATATTATCATATGATAGCGTCGTATATACGAAATGGCGCAGTAAAGCACATTTATCTAGTAATATTATAATAATTAGTGTGTTAGATTAAGCAACATGCAAAATCAAGTTATGGATAAGCAAATTTAAAAATTAAATAAAGTATTGAATTGTAATTATTATAATGGGGCCACATCCAAGTCTTCATCAATCCAAATCCAATAAAAAAAATAAAATTGAAAAATAATAAAAATTATAATACATGCAAAAAAAATATAAAAAATAAAGTTTAAATAAATAAAATATTAAATATACAAGCAAAAATTAAAAGGAATAGCGTTCAGCTACAGTGTTAATTTACAAAATTAATTAGTAATAAAATGAAAATAAAATCAATCAATCGAGGTCTTAATAAATTAATTAAGTTAATAAATGATATCTTCATCAATTCAATCAAAAAAATCAAATAAAGAAATATTTATTACCGTTTTATTTAAAACATTTATAAAAAAGCAAGCAATCAAAACGGTAAAAGGAATTTTTGTTTACATTTAATTATATTTTTGTTTGAACCTTATATATATATATACTAGCGACCCACTCGCGGCTTCGCCCGCTTAAACTACTGAATTATTTATCTAATATACTGAATTGCGTTACTTAAACAAACGACACAAACAACAGAATACTTAAATGGTAAAAATCATAAACAACGTCATAGGTAGTGTACCTATTATTCTTTTATTTAAAAATATTTAAACGAAAGATTGATGATTGATGATTATTTAAAGAGCTCCAAAATATGTGCAATTTTTTCTAAACCTACTTTACTAAAGAGCTAGCATTGAAGCATTCTCTAGTCCAGCTCCTTACTTCTGGCGCTGGGGAACGGCATCAAGGCCACCTGGCCGTGGTCTCGAGCGGCAACCATCAATATGGGTGCGCCCTTTGGCCCTAGGACTGTGTACCTGCCCTAGACCAGATACAGAGAGAGTTTTTTGGTGGGAATGGAGGGATAATGCTGTGTAAGGGATAAATGAAACATGAGTCGATACAGCTGTGTATGGCCTGCGTTATGCATTTATAATGACAATTAAAAACGGACAGACGGACAACAAAGTGATCCTATAAGGATTCTGTTTTTTTTCTTTTGAGGTACAGAACCATCAAAATGAATAGTTTTTTAGTTTGGTTATCCACGCTGTTGTGCATTGTAATTTTAAGTCTTTTGGAATTAATTTGATTGAGCTTGCAAGAATAGTCATATTTAAAAGAAAAATGTTTATTTATTTCCTATTTGTCTAGGTAAACTGTAATTGCGCGCACACTGCAAACGTAATTTTTCCTACATAAATTCCGGGTTAAAATATAGATTACATATTAGTACTAATACAATAACAAATCTATCATACACAAATTGCAAAAACTACGTGGCTGCTTGAGAAAGTTTCAACTTATATTGGAGAATATTAAATATTGAAATCTTTGTCGAGTTTTTTCTGTCATCACACAAACAATAATTGAAAACTTAAGATTTTCACTTTCTGCGCAATTTATGCTTTGAGTACAGGAGTCACGCCACTATGACGGGATTGCGTCATCAATTCTTATTATTCTACCCTGCAACTTATTTGTGAACGATGATATAAAAGGCTGCACGGGCGTTGTACATTCAGTCTTGGCTCTGGTGTGGGTCGGAGCACTACTCGTGCACCACCACTGGCTAACCTCGACTATTTGGACAATTAATTATTTGATTAATTAATTGTTATTTTAATTATAAATGTGGTTAAGACCTATTTATAATTATCTACGTGAAGTCTTGGCTCTGGTGTGGTTCAGAGTACTACTCGTACTCTGCCACATAACCTCGACTATTCGAG